>JAEQBH010007815.1:0-158214 GCA_016808115.1 Tetrastigma voinierianum | reverse complement strand
GCAGAGAGAGATGGTCCACTGTCTCGCTTGAGATACTATAGTGGGACCTATACTCTTCCACATGCGACCCCATACAAATTCTCCTAGTGGACCATGCTCGGACGGCTTATTCCCATTACAACCGTATGGCGCGGGAGCTATGCTCGATGCTCTATACGAGACAAGAGTTGGTTTTAGTCCCTCAGAGGCACGTCATGACTTCCTTGGCACGCATTTTGAGGATAAGGTCCCGCTGCAGGGAACTGGCTCGGTGAGACTCTGCCTTTATTGATGCAGGGGTTTTACGAGCTGGGTCTAGAGCGGCATCGGGGTTCCACTGAGGAGCCACGCGTGGCGGAGGATCAGTTATGCGGTCTTATCAGCGAGGCGATCATTATACATGTCGGTCTCCATTATTCTACAGCAGCAGGAGGAGGCAGCAGATGATGTGGTAGAGGACCCACCGAGGGGAGAGCATCTGTTCGGAGGTAGAGAGGTGGAGTGTAGAGGGACGAGTTCAGTTCATCTCCTTAATCTCCACCTCCTCTTGCTTGACCCCTCTGAGCCTGCCATCTATCTGCCTTGACAATCTCCAGATCATATCCGTATCGGTTCACAAAGTGCATTCTTTATTATGGATGCTGTGTGCGCTTCTTTACTACCACGTACATCATTATACCCGACGGATGGCACGTCGCAGGGACAGCTATCACGTGCGGGAATCACGCCATGCTTCTTGGATCATGAGCCACCTCGGTCTCGCGCGACTTGAGGCCAGGCCTGCACATTCCCTTTCGAGATCGCTCCGCAGTATGACCTCCTTGGATATGGTAGAAGCCGTAGTAGTAGCCAGTCCTCGCGTCTCCACCACCACGAGTGAGGTGGTGCGCCTTCTTTGGCTTTGGAGTCCCAGCCCGGTGGAACATGTTTATGCTTGGGTTGGGAAGATTAGAGTTAGAGAGTGTCTTTTATCATGTTGGTCTTGTTTTTGGCTTTTATCAATTTGCCTACTCATTTTTATATGGTTGTATGGGATACATGTATTGGTCGATGAAGTGGCCGAGTGATACTAGCTGTTGTGTTTAGCTATGTTAAACATGTTAAGCCACTTTAGTTTATATCAAAAGCTTTATAGCGATATTACACTTTCTACACTTTTGAAAATAATTTTGTACCTATGTTTTGTGTTTTGCTCTTACCTTTAGTTGAAGAATTGAAGCCTGTAATACCATGATGTTATAACGAGTTCCATGCATGATTAAGTTTTGGGTCGATTAAAGTTCAAGCGTATTCAACCTTATATTTCCACACTTTTTGGCTAATCACTGATTGCACATCGAGTTTTACCAATAGGTTGAGAAGCTATATACCTCCTTTTACTTTGCAAATGAAGCTGGGTCTCACATTAACGACCCATTGCCCACAAAAGAAGATAGCGTAGTCTTCCAAATGAAAAAGAAAAGAAAAAGCAAAAGAAAAAGAAAGAAAGAAAAGGATTTGAATGTCGTGACACTTTGCCTTGATACCCAGGCAAATTCAGGGGGTCCCATCGTAAAAGTAACTAGACCTGATTGCTTTGACATTGCTAGTTGGGATGTGGGCGCTGTGATTGCCACACGGGTGGAGGGGTAGAGTTTAGCGAGTTGTAGGTGCTTAATTCTTGAAGTCATTCAAAGTCCGGGGTGAAGCCTAAAGAGTTTGTGGTTGGTTGATCCTTTTGGCTTGATGCCCTAAACCTTAATTGGTTAGGAGTCATCGGTGGACTCCCCGTTACACGGACTTTGGTGAAGTCGAGTTTTAAGCATTGCACCCTACAATACAATTAAAGTATGAAATAAGAATGTAACTGAAGCTATTTAGGTTGGTCAATAGTTTAAGGTCCTGGCGGTGAAGTGGCTTGGTCGGGAGGAATAGCTTGCAACATTAGTTGGCGGATTATAGAACACTTAGATTTTGGTGGAAGTTCAGGTTAACTTCCTTGGAATTGATGTTGCCCTAAAACTTGTTCTTGTATGGCATTTGTGCTCTCATGATGGTTTTTGTACAGAGTCTAAATTGTTCATACTGAAGGTAAAGCCTCACTTGTACACACACTTTTTGTATAGCATACTCTTTATAATAGCACATACCCTTGATTTTTTTTAGCATTGCTAAGGGACTAGAAAAGTGTCGGTTGGGGGGTGTGATTAGCACCCAAAAAGTGCTATTTTGAGTCCTATTTAAGATAGGTTTTGAGTACTTTTTGCGTACGAATCATATTAATTAAAGTAGATTGACATGTACGGGTCCAGGTGAATGCTACGATTTTGTTTCGAGGTTGTTTTTTGTAGTTTGCGGGTTTGGGACCTCGACCATCATTTCAAGCTTGGCTTCATATTGGTCTTGATTTAAAGTTCGTATAGATTCTCGTGATTTCATCAATGGGATGAAGAAATGTCAAGTGGGAAATGAAGAAATGCAGGCTGAATTAATGCAGGAAGCAATGTAGGAGGATCAGGATTTTCGCTATGGCATAGCAAAAATTTCTCAAGGATTGCGAAAACTTCGCAATGATAGCGAAAATTTCGCAATCCTAGCGAAATTTTGCTATGGCCATATTTTCGCTATGATAGCGAAAATTCGCTATCATAGCAAAAGTTACTGTGCATAGCAAAAATTCAAATTTTCGCTATGCATAATTTCGCTATGATAATGAGAAGTACCAACTATGATAACGGAAATTCAACATGCATAAGCGAGGTGTTGCCCCTCGATTTTGATCACGACGACCCGTTTTGTAATTCCCATTTTGTCCCCCGATGTAATCATATATTTTGGTGTTTTTGGTATTTAACATCTCTTGTATGGTACATATAAGCCACCACATAACATTTGTAACCTAACTTTTTCATTCCTTGCTTTGTAAATCCACGCGACTTCTCATTTTGGGATTGAGTTTCTCTCTTATCTTTCTTCTTTCTCTCATTTTTCTTGGCTTCCAAACACCTCCTTTGAGGATGACAACTCAAATGATGTTTGGCTAAGCCTCAAAACCCCTTGTGAAGAGGAGGGTTGCTAGGTTGGTTAATGGTGGTTGGCAGGTGTTCCTCTGTTTTAAATGAAGTAGGTACTGCATTTATGTGTTTCAAACTTTTCAAACTAGGGTTTAAAGCTATTTAATGTATTTTCCTTTGTCAATACTTGTCATGCTTTAGGGTTCAGTGTATTCTTAATGGTAGATACATTGACATTCTTTAGATGTCATTTACGAGCCACTGAAATTAGGTTGAATGCTTGGTCTTCAACTGTTGAAGCATTAAATGTTTAGTAAATGATATGGTTCATCTAGGAATGTTTTTAAGGGTTGGTTTTTAAAGCTAAACAAAGATCCGATTTTGAAATGACTATATATGAACATATATCTAGAAATAACGCAGAAACCATTGCAACCTCATTTTATCGGCTAGTGACCCAAAGTGGTCGTGCCCCGCAGTAGGGTGATCCGGAATCAACAAAATTTGTATCCTATATTCCTCCTACTGCCGTAGTCAAGCTACTGCAGTATAGTGGTCTAGGGTCGAACACGGGGATGGGTTTTCATCCCACAAATGATTCGTATCATGATTCAAAATGGTGAGACTTTTATTTGGATTTTCGGTTGCATAAAGTGTGGGAGTTAGTATTCTTGGGTACTGAATTAAAATAAGCTTAAAATGTAGTGTGAAATGGTGACCTTGAAGGTTTGGGTCACTAGCTTGGTAAGATGGGGGTATGAAGGTGTCCTCGGGTTATTTCCTCGCATTAAGGCAAATGACTTATAGTCATGGCCAAAACCGAATCTTTGTTTAGCTTTAAAAACCAACCCTTAAAACACTCCTATTTGAGTCTAAACATATACTGAGCATTCAATGTTCCAATCAGTTTGAAAACCTAGCATTTAACCTCATTTCAATGGCTGTGTGATCTAAGAATGTCTGAGTGCATACACCATTAAGAATGCAACGCGAACCTAAAGCATGCCAAGTATTGACCAAAGGAAAGACATTAAATAGCATTAAACCCTAGTTTGGAAAGTTTGGAACCATAAATGTAGTACCTATTTCATTTAAGACTGAGGACCACCTACAGTAGCCCATTAACCAACCTAGCAACCCTCATCTTCAAGGTTTTGAGGCTTAGCCAAACATCACTTGAGTTGTCATCCTCAAAGTGTGTTTAGCGATGCAAAATAGGAGAAAGAAGAAGAAAAGGGAGAAAAAAAGCTATCAAAGGCTAGGATGAAAGCTTGAAATCAAAAAGCTAGGGTTGCAAAGACCTCAAGTAGCACTTATCAACCAACAAATATTGAAATACCAAAAATACCTAAATATGATTACAATAAGATAAGAAGGAAGTTTTGACAGTATTATCAATCTCACTAGTCATTGGAATCAAACACGGGGTGATTTTTCTACATGCGGTGAATTTCAGCTATCATGCCAACGAAAATACAAGGCATAGTGAAAATTCAAATTTTCTCTATGCAAAGTAACACCGCTATGATAATTGAATTTTAAGCTATGATAAGCGAAATTTAACAACAGAAAAAACTTTGCATCGCGAGGAATTTTCGCGAGGGGATTAGAATTTTCTCTATGGTTCATGAAATTTTAGCAATCCTTTGAATTTTTGCAATGCATACTTGAAAATCTGCTTGCCTCTGTTGCCTCGCCGCATTGCCTGCGCATCGATTCGGCTTCCATTTAATCCAGTTCCATGACATTTCATTTCGTGTTGATCCAGGGAATTCGCATTCGGCACCCAATCTGAAGCCAAGCTTGATGGCCCGAGTTCCCAAAGCTGCAAAACTAACAAAAACAACCTCGAAACCAAATCGATAACTAAATGAACCTGCACATGCCAATTGGCTTAATTTACATGATTAGTCTGTAGCACTCAAACCTATCTTGAATAGGACTCAAAATAGCACTTTTGTTACTAATCACTAACATACGTTGCTAGTCCCATATGATACTAAAACAACCAAGGTATGCATCTTTGTGCTTTTACAAAAAGTGTAAATTGTTCAAAGAGTATTATTATCTGAGGGTTTGCCTTGATTATGAACAATTTAGACTCACATTACAAAAAACCATCATGAGAGAACAATTTTCCATATAAAAACAAGTTTTTAGGGCAACATCGGTTCCAAAGAAATTGACCCTATTTCCACAAATCTAAGTGTTCTTAAGGTGACCGGTTTGAGCTTGATAAGTTTGCAAAGCTGTCGCTCTACTGACCAAACTCTTTTGCGGGCATAAACTAATGACCAACCTAAAATAGGACGGCCTCTTATTTCTTTCTTTGATTGTATTGTAGGAAGCAATGCTAAAAACTCGACTTCACCAAAGTCAGGTATGTAGAGGGTCCCGCAGGTGACTCCTGACCAATTAAGGTTTGGGAGATCAAGCGAAAAGGATCAGGCGACCCTGAACTCACAGGCTTCACGGACTTGAACAGCTTCCCGAGGAATTAAGCACCTACAACTCGCTAAACTCCACCCATCCACCGTATAGCGAACACTAAAGTCTGGCGGCTCTGACGATTAAGGTTTAGGGCATCAGGCTTTAAAGGCTTTGTCCATATACCCCTCGGACCGTGTTAGGGTTTCAAGGCAAAGCGTCACGGCTTTTGTTTTTCTTGTTCTTCTTTTCTTTTTCTTTTCTCCTTTTTCTTTTCTTTTTCAAATAGAAGACTTCATTGGTCTTCTTGTACGGGTAACTCAAACCTATTATAAGTCGTCAACATATTTAAGGCCGGCTTTGCAAAGTGAAAAGAGGTATATAGCTTCTCAACCTATTGAAACAAACTGATGTGCAGTATGTGAATTAGCTAAAGGGGGATGTTCAAGGTTGAATATGATGGAACTTCAGATGACCAAAAACTTAATCATGCATGGAACTGTTCTAACATTATGGTAAGATACAGGGCTTCAATTTTTCAACTCAAGGCAAGATTAGAAACAAAATAATGTGGGCACAAAAATGATTTTCAAAAGTGTAGTAAACTGTAAATAATGCTATGAAGCTTTTGATATAACCAAAATGGATAATACATGCTTAAAATAGCTAAACATAACAAAAGTATCACTGCCTACTATTGGCTAATACATGAATCCTGTACAATCCTATACAAAATGAGTAGGCAGTTGATAAAGCTAAAAACAGTACAAAACATGATAGAAGACACTCCTAACTCTAACTTTTCCTCCCAACCAAAGTATAAACATGCCTCACTGGGTAGGGATAGGAAAGTTAGAGAGGGGAGTGTGACCACCTCACTCTCGTGGTGGTGGATGTCTTAGGTGGATACAGGTACATGCGTGGTGACCTGCTAGCGTATCCCGAGGCTGTTGTTGCGGACTGGTCTCGAGTAGTCGTGTGAAGCTCGGGTGGGAGGCCAAAGGGTGGCTCCAGCAGTCAGAAGCATGCGGCGTGACTCGGCTCTATAGTAGCCTCGGCTCGGGCCATCCGTTGGTCGAGCGATGCGTGTGGTAGCAGCCTCGGCACATCCATAACGGCAGCAACTGCTGAGAGCGGCGATATCGTCTGGAGCTAACTGCGTGAGAAGGAGCTGAATATAATATCAGCGCGAGGGCGGCGTGAAGAATGAGATGGAGGGAGATTGAATTTAGACTAGGCTCCTCTCCACCTCTACCTGCTCTCGAGAGCAGATCCTCTCCCTCGGTGGAGTCTACCACACTTGCCTCATCTGCTGCCTCACTCCCGATCTGCTATTTGGAGGGAATAATGGGAGATGCGAGCATGTAGACTCGCTTTCGTGGACGGGACACGAGTGCAGATTGATCCTCCGGCTCGTGCGTGGCTCGAGGAGAGCAGGATGCTCGAGGAGGCTAGCTCGGCAATCAGCGGCATCAACAACAGCTAAACCCTCGGCTGGCTCAGGCCGGACCTTCGATTGGACCTAACACCGAAGTGCGTGAGAGTCATGACGAGCTGGAGGACTAGAGCCGGAATCATGCGGGATCCGTGCAGGCCTCGAGTGGCAAACCACCACCTTTGAACATAATGCTGCAATGGGATAAGGTAATCCCGACAATGTTGAAGCTGTCTGTGGCCGGAAGGTTTGCTAACGAAGTCACGAATTCATTGTATCTCCGAGTGAGCGACGGACCATCTCTCCTATGTGATAGGCGTGGCAATCGATATCCTCTAGGAATTGCACCGGCTCTCTTTGGCGGGCCCGAGGCGGCGGAAATGTCGCGGCTCAGTGCTCCACGGCGAGTCGTCAGCGGCTGAGCCAGACTCCGCGGACTCGTGGCATCTCGGGGAAGTCATAGTATGGTAAAACTTCGAGGCACAACTTGGGATAATAGGGCGCCGCGGCATCATGAATGGAAATAGGGAATACTGCATGATCAGCCTCATCGAGTCTCTGAACTACGGGTCGATGGTCAATGCTGGTACATCGTAAAATGGCTCCCCATGGAAGTCCCTAGCACGCGGTCACATTACCGGAATCAGTGTTTGGTAGACATCGGCGCTGATCCGAGGCTGGTGATATTTGGGAGTGATGGGCCCTCATCGGTTGGGAGGTGACGGCTCGGGCGAGATCTCGAGACTCCCAGGGCACGATGTCTGGAGCCGGCTTGGAGGGGCGGACTCTCTGTGTCGTCTTTGGTCAGGAAGGGCTCGAGGTCCCATCCTGGTCGATATCGTCGGAATCCACTGGGAATCTCGGGTATGGCTCCTGGGGCCAATGTGGGGTGTGTAGCTGGAGTGGAGTGGAGAATGGGCCTACGACCAGAAGTGCTGGATCCTCCATCTACGTCTTGGATCTCAACCACAGACACTATAGTGAGAACCACCACGAGTGCGGGATACATGTCACAGCAGTACAGGCGTACTACGGGCATAACGGGCTCGGTGTAGTCTCGGAAGGCACGCGACTAGGAGGGCGGTGGGGTGTGCGGCGCCTGGGGTGGACGGGGGCTCGGCAGCGGCGGCAATGGGTTGTGACTGCCGTGACTCTTGCGGGTGGAAATTTCTTTGTAGAGCGGCATTCTTGGGTCGAGGGCATGGGTCACGGGCGCGTGCCAAGGCTCGGAGTCACGGAAATCTGGGCGCGGACGGTGGAGGAGCGGGTCTGGGCGGCGGGACGGGGCACGCAGGGGCTGTGTAGGGAACTGGACTCGGCCCCTCTTTGGAGTGGCTTACTGTAGGGGCTCGAGAGGATGTGAAACTGGAATGAAGTGAGCGGGGGCCTTGCAAACGGTTTGGGTAGCTGAAGGGTCCGGAAGTGAAAAGAGCCATTGAGTGTTTAATTTTATTTATTATAGCGAAATTCTTGCCTGAACCAACTTCCATCTGCAGATTACAAATAAAAATTTGATTTAGGTAGATTGAAATAAAATAAAAACAAAAATAATATATAAAAAAAAAAATTATTTCAAAATAAACCTAAAAAAAATGAAATAAAATTAACATAATGGTTACTAAAAATTGCGATTTTATGTTTAGCGAAATTAAGGTAAAGAAAGAATTACTAAAATAAAACAAATTGAAAATTAAACAAAATAACTAAGACCTGAAATATTTGAGCTGCGGTTGGCCTCAGTGAAGACCAAATCAACCGAATTTTCCTTAGTATTCATTCATACTGGGGGGAGTCAAGGAGGAGCTCCTTGACCCCTGGGTGGCTCTTTGTGACCTTCATGTAGTTCCTTAACTTTGTTGAACTTCTTCTCCTTTGGGTGATGTGCAGGCTGGTCATTGGCTGCGAGGGTGGCCAGTCACGTGAATTCCCAATCAAGCTGCTTCACACTTGGTTTACACCAGTGCGCTTCACCTTTTGGGGCTTTTGGTTTCTCTGCGTTTTGACGATTGAGTAAGACCGTCAGCTCCTTGCTTGTCATCTTCCCTTTCTTGTGCTTATTACTCAAGTGAAAAAAATTGAGCTCAATGTCATGTTGCCAAATGTATTGCATGACTCCATTCAACAATTATCGCATTGGAAGTGGCCAAAAATGGTCTTCCCGGAATAATTGTGGCACATGATTGGGCCAGCTTGCTGTGGTTGGTATCAAGCCTTTACGAGTCCAGCGGGTAGTAGGAATTTGTCCACCTTTACCAACACATCCCTCCTTCCCTTAGGAATCTTCTGAATCGATCGGCCCAATGACGAAGGGAGTGATGTTGTGAAACAAAGCTCTCCTAAACCTTCTTTGCTTATACCGAATATGTGGTAGGTTTTGCCCAACTGATCCGAAGCGATTAGCTGTCTATGCAAGTCCCACCAATGTTGACTGATATTGTGGGGGATCCTGGATCCTTGTATTTCACTGGGATCTTGCTCTGAATGATGGCATTGACTTGCTCGGTTAGGAATGCTTTCTTTTCAAAGCCTAACCCTTTCTTGACTGTGCACAGGTCCTTTAAGAACTTTGCATAAGTTGGGACCTGCCTAATCATGTCAAGCAGTGGAATATTTACCTTCACTTGCCTTAGCACCTCCCAAATTTCAGCTTGGTTTGGAATTTTTTTCTTGCCTCTTAGTGCTTGGGGAAATGGAGGGGGCATGTTTTCTTCTTTGGATCTTCACTGTTTATTATCTTCTCAGGCTCAGCTTCCTTTTCCTTGCATGTTCGCCCAGTGATTCATAGGCCTTTGGACTGCTCAATTTCTTTTCCACTCCTCAATGTGATGATGGCTTTCACTTCATCCATCCCTAAGTTGCTGGATGAACCTATCTCATAGACCCCTTTTGGATTTGGCAGTGTTTGGGAAGGGGATCTTCCTCTCTCTTGTACCTCCAGCAGATTATTAATCTTGGTGATTGAATACTGTAGATTATCAATCTTCTGATTAAGGCTACTCTCAAGCCCATCTATTCTCATGTTCGATTACTTTCTCTGGTGGTGTGATTCTTTGTATAAGTGTACGTTGATCCTTTTGCTCCTCCCACCAATTGCTTACCACCTTACTAAATTTAATATGGCTTGTTCCGCAGGGAGCGAGGAGGATAGTGATGGCTGGTTGAGATGAGGAACCAAACTGTTTGGCACCAAAGGGGCACATAAGTAGGGGTTAGGTTTCGGGAGAGTGGGGTGATTCTTTCAGTGGAATTGTATGTATTCACCGTATGGGGCATTAGGTTGTGTGGCTTGTATTGGCCCCGCGGCATTGGCATGCTCGACATCAAATCCTTCAACGAGGGAGCAATTGGGCCGGTGTTCTCCTGGATGAATGATGGTTTGGCAATTGATGCATGGGTTGGCATGGGGATTTTGGTCTTGCACACGCACTTCATGGGCCTTTTTTTTCCTTATAGCGCTTCCACCTTTCTAGCTAGGGTTGATATTCTCGCTTTCATTTCCATATCTTCAGAAAGTGCAAAAATACCTCCCCTTTGGTGGGCTGAAGGCCTCATTTTTTCCACCTCCCTTGGGTTTGCCTCATCCCATCCCTTAGAAGTTTGACCCATAGATTGAAAAATCCATGGCCGTGCGGATGCTTGCTCCCTGAGTCCTCACACATTGTTTCAAAAGTTGCTTCATGGTTGGGGACATTCCACCATAGAAGTGGTTTACAAACATCCAAGTGTCAAACCATGATCATGGACAAGCTGTGATATGGTCTCCATGAACCTCTCCGGTGATAGAATCTCGTTGTCACTAGGCAGCAAATGTGTAGATTTGCCTCTTCCAAATTGTTAGTCTTGTGACCCTTTGAAGAATTTTGCAGTGCGCTGTAGCTACCTTGACCCGATGGTTCTTGGTCTCGGTGAATTAAGCCATATCTTGGCTTTGTCTTTGAAGTCGAGAAATGCAGCTAGCCGACAAATCCATGTTAATTGTACCCTCCTTAAAAGGTTATGCATACTTCCTTAAAATTCCTTATAGCAGGTGTATAGTTTTCATTCTCATACCATGAAATGTAGAGGAAACGAGGCACCAAATAAGGTCTCAGCACCCACATCTTCAAGCGGAGGTATGATGCAGGAAGGGAGCAACTACCTCACAGGAGGAGGTGTATATTGAGCTCCTCATTGATCAGCTTATCTTTGTTGGATTCATTGGAGTACCCTGCTGACTTTGTTATTCCTCAGGTAGAGGATCCATTTGATCACCGTGCACACTGATTTCACAGCCTTACTCAAGCGAATTATCTTGATTCTTCTGATCTACCTAAAGCTATCTCTATCCGTGATATAAAACCTGTGCTAAAATGACAAAGCCAAGAACACCAACAAAAGCTTGCCAAAAAGGATGGAGTGTTAAGCTAAAACAAAAATTAGCTGTTGTAAGAATAAACACGGTGCGATGCTTGCTAAGTAAAAAACTTACGGGGTTCAAGCAAAGCGAAAATTCAAAAAAAGTTAAAAGGGCTCCAACGCTTGTAATCGGATTACAAGTACATATCGCTCATCGTAGTAGTTTGGCACCATCGGCGGCAGCGCCATTGGTCGTGCGAGTGGGTGTCGGAATCAACAAAATTTGTATCTTTATGTTCCTCCTGCGCCATAGTCAAATACTGCGGTATAATTGGTCTAGAATTAGAACACGAGGATGGGTTTCATCCCCTGAATGATTTATCATGATTGAAATGGTGAGACTTTTATTTGGATTTTCCGATTTGCATTTTAAAGTGTGGGAGTTAGTATTCTTGGGCATTCTTTGAAGCAAGCAAAATGTAGTGTGAAATGGTGACCTTGAAGGTTTGGGTCACTAGCTTGGTAAGATGGGGGTATGAAGGTGTCCTCGGGTTATTTCCTCGCATTAAGGCAAATGACTTATAGTCATGGCCAAAACCGAATCTTTGTTTAGCTTTAAAAACCAACCCTTAAAACACTCCTATTTGAGTCCAAACATATACTGAGCATTCAATGTTCCAATCGGTTTAGAAAACCTAATTTAACCTCATTTCAATGGCTACGTAAATAATCTAAAGAATGTCAGTGCATCTACCATTAAAATCTGCTTGAACCTAAAGCATAAACAAGTATTGACGAAGGAAAGACATTAAATAGCATTTAACCCTAGTTTGGAAAGTTTGGAATATAAATGTAATTACTGTTTCATTTAAGGCCCGAGGACCACTGCGTGGCCAGCAACTTGACCTACTTAACCCTCATCTTCCAAGGTTTTGGGAAACCGCTAAACATCACTTGAGTTGTCATCCTCAAAAGTGGTGTTTGGCAGCCACTAAAATGAGAGAAAGAACAGAGAGAAGGGAGAAAGCGCAAGGCTGGGATGAAAGCTTGAAATCAAAGTTAGGATTCCCAAAGCTATAGGTGGCTTATATACTTGACCAAAATGTGCATGAAATACAAAAATACCTAAAATACAAGATTACAATAGGGACAAAATGGGAATTATACAAAACGAGGTCGTTTGGAATCAAAACATAGGGGGATGATTTTCGCTATGCAGTGAATTTCGCTATCATAGCGAAAATACAAGGCATAGCGAAAATTCAAATTTTCTCTATGCACAGTAACTTTCACTATGATAGCGAAATTTATTTGGCAAGCGAAAAAGCTGGCTGCATATCTAAATTTTAAAGGGTTGCGAGAATTTTCTTCTATGGTTGAAATTTTGCAAATCATGCGAAATTTTAAATGATACACATCATGAAAATCCTGCTTGCCTCATAGAAATTTGCCTCTACATCCAGTTAAACTTCCATTTCCTTGAGTTCGACCGACATTTCTTCATTTCGACGATGGAAATCAGAAATTCTCGCATTCAGCACCAATCTGAAGCCAGAAGCAGTGGTGAGTTCCCCGACTACCACCAAAACTAACAAAATAACCTCGTGTTCGTCAATTGCACTAAATGGAGCCATTTGTGCCAATTGACCCAATTTACATGATTAGTCACATAAAAGCACTCAAAACCTATCTTGATCAGGACTCAGAAATAGCACTTTTTGGGTACTAATCTACAAACCTCGGATGTCTTCACTTATATTCAAAAGTGACAGCGATTTATTGATGGCAGCCTTGTGTTTTTCATTTAGATCAGAAAGTGGAAGTGAAGCTGTTTGGATAAGCAGATGGATGTTTGGGATAAGATGCATCAAAGTGTTGAGCCTGGTTTTTCTTACCTTTCTAGTGATAGACGATCTGGGCGGTTGAAGAAGAATCAGAAATCAGTTGTTTTGATTGGGATCACTTTCTTAGTGACAACTAATCACCAATTAAATTTGAAGAGCTCGACTACTCGATAATTTGTCATTGAGAGTCAATTCGGCTCAAACATTCGGCTATAGGGCCTTAGTCCACTAGGAGCCCGGCTTAGTTTAAAGGCGCTCAACTACTCAACGAGGCCATGCGACGAGAGTCGATTCGACATAGGCAATTTATCCTTAGACCTCGAGGCGCCCCGAGGCCCAATGACTTAGTTTAGGCGAAATACTGTAGCTCAAGACCATACAACCAAGAGTCGGTTAAGCTTAGGCAATTTGGCCGCAAGCCCACAGTGTAGGTATTTCGTTTCGAAGAGCTGACTCAGCTAACTCAGATTAAATGCGGTAAAAGTCGGTTCGGCTCAAAGCGGTGATGCGGGCCTCATTAGATCGGTTTTGAAAGGTCGACTTCTCAACACCGGGCCATACAGCCCAGAGCAGTTGCTCGGGTAGTCGGCCGAAGCCTCGCGGTAAGTTGAAGAGCTCATTACTTAACTCGGGCCATGCGGCCACAATGGTCGATTCGGCAATTAAACCCATAAGGCCTCCTTGGCAGGAGCCCGATAGCTCAATTTTGAAGGTTCAACTTCTCAGCAGACCATGCAGCCCGAAGTCGGTTCGACCGAGCAATTAAGCCCGTAAGGCCTTGGCGCTAAGACCCATTTCGATTTTGAAGAGCTCAGCGCTACTCAGCACCAGGCCATGCGGCTGAGAGTCAATTAAACTCGGGCAATTTAGCCCCTTAAGGCCTCGGCGCCTAGGAGCCCAGCGATTTCGATTTTGAAGAGCTCAGCGCTACCTTTCGGCTTAGGCCGGCTGGCAATTCCGGTTCGGCTCGGGCAATTTAGCGGCAAGGCCTCGGCCCCGGGACCACGGCAGCTCAATTTTGGCTCAGCTGCGGCTCCGGGCCGTACGGCCCGAGAGTTGGTTCGAACCGAGCTGATTTAGCCTTAAGGCCTCGCGCCCGAGGCCCGAGAGCTCGGTTGGAAGAGGCTCATTCTTTTGACTCGATCCCGTCTGCTGACCCGAGAGTCGAGTTGAGCAAGTGATTAAACTCATAAGGCCTCAGCGCCCGGGGAGGCCCCGTGACTCCCGGTTGAAGGCTCGGCTCTTAACTCAAGCCATGCGAGGCGAAGAGTCGGTTCGAGCTCGGGCAATTAAGCTGAGTCCTCGGCGAGGAGCCCGCCTCAAATTTGAAAGCAACTACTCAGCTCGGGCCATGCGACCCTGAGTTAGTTCGACAGGTAATTTGGCCCATAAGGCTCGGCGCCCGGGAGCCCCGGCTTACTTTGAAGAGGCTGAAATACTTTCGGCTGGGACACAGCGACCCGAGAGTCGGTTCGGCAGGCGAATTTGGCCCGTAAGGGCTGAGCGCACAGGAGCCCGGCCGGCTCATTTTGAGGGCTCAGCTTCTCAAGCTCAGGTCATGCGGCCCAAGAGTCGGTTCGGTAGGAATTCGGCTCTGGAGCCTTATTAGATCAGTTTTGAAAAGCTCGGCTACCAGCTCATACCATACAACCCACGAGAAAGTTTAGGCTCGAGGCGGTCGACCCCTGGAGCCTCGGCTGGCCCCAGTTGGCAGGCTGCCAACTCAGGCCATGCAGCCTAAGAGTAAGTTCAGCAATTAAGCCCATAAGGCCTCAGCGCCGAGGAGCCCAGCATCTCAATTTTGAAGAGCTCAACAACTCAAATTAGACCATGCAGCCCAAGAGTCAGTTCAGCTCAGACAATTAAGCCCATAAGTCCTCAGCGCATAGGAGCCCAACAACTTAATTTGGAATAGCTCAACTTCCTCAAACGACGACAGCCCGAGTCGATTCAGCTCGAGGCAATTTAGCCATAAGGCCTCGGCGCGAAACTGTGACTCGATTTTGAAGGCTCTTCTCAGCTCAGGCCATGCGGCCCGAGTTAGTTCAACTCGGGCAATTTACAACCCCATAAGGCACCTCCGCACAGGCCCAACAGCTCGGTTTTGAAGGCGCTCAACGCTACTCAACTCAATCCATGCATCCCGAGTCAGTTCGGCAGGCGATTAAACCCCAGCCCAGAGTTGCCTCAGCGCCGAGGAGGCCAGCGAAACTCGGTTGAAGAGCTCAGCTACTCAGCTCAGGCCATCGCGGCTGAAGGTGAGTTCGAGCAGGCAATTAAGCCTGGGCCATGCGCCTAGGGCCTGTGACTCGATTTAAAGGGTCGGCTACTCGACTCGGACCATGCCGACGAGAGTCGGTTCGGCACCGAGGCAATTTGGCTCATAGGGCCTCGGCGGCGGGAGCCTCGGCTCCCGATTTGAGTGGCTAAACTGCCTAGGCTGGGCCGTACGACCCGAGAGTTAGTTCGGCTCGGGCATTCAGCCCACGGGCCCTCAGCAGCAAAATTTTGAAAAGCTGGTTGCTCATTTCGGACGAGTAGCCGGGCGATTCATTTTCGAGCGTCGGCCCGGGCCTCGGCTCAGTTCGAAGAACTTAGCTACTCAACTCAAGCCATGCGACGAGAGTCGAGTTCGAACTCATGCAATTCGTATCAAAAACCTCGGGTGCGAGAATTTATTACAGTTTGAAGAGCTTAACTACTCCAGCTAAGGCATGCATCCCAAGAGTCGAGTTCCAGCTCTCAGGCAATTTAGCCCATAGGCTTGAGGCGCCTAGGGCCCGGTACAGATTTGGCGCTTCGGCTACTCAACTCGAAGCCTTACGTACGGCCTAAGAGTCAGTTCAGCTCATGCATTCAGTCCACAGAGCCTCAACAACTCAATTCGAAGAGCTCTGCAACTCAACTCAGGACATGCAGCCCAAGAGTCAGTTCAGTTCAGGCATTTAAGTCCATAAAGGCCACGGCCTTGAGAGACCTGTGACTCACGATTTTGAAGAGCTCATTTTCAGCTCAAGCTATGCGGTCAAGAGTCGATTCGATTTCGGGGGGAATTAAGCGTGGCCTCAGCCCAGGGTGACATCTTAATTTGAAGGCTCAACAGCTCAGCTTGGGCCATGCGGCCCCGAGAGTCGGTTTAGCTCGAGGCAATTCAGCCACATGGGCCTTAAGCGCTGGCAGAGCCCGCGATAGCTCAGTACACTGAAGCTCGGCTTCTCAACTTCGGGCATATGGCGAGAGTTAGTTGGCTCGAAGCCCGATTAAGCCTATAAGGCCTCAGTGCCGAGGAGCCTAGAAGATCAATTTTGAAGAGCTCAATTATTCAACTCAGGCCATGTGGCCCACGAGTTAGTTCGGATCAGGTAATTTAGACCATAAGGCCTCAGCGCCGAGGATCCCAACAACACAATTTGAAGAGCTCAACTACTCAACTCAGGCTATGCATCGAGAGAGTCAGTTATACTCAAGCATTCAGCCCATAACACCTCAACCCCAAGAGCCCATCAGCTTTGTTTGAAGAGATCAACCTACTCCTTTCGATTCGCTCACTGACGAGAGTCAGTTATTGCAGTGAAATTTGCTTGCTAAGGCCTCGCCAGGAATTGATAGCTTCTTTGAAGAGCTTAAATACTCAACTCAGGCCATGCAGCCCAAGATTCAGTTCAGCTTAGGCAATTTAGCCCATAAGGCCTCGGGCGCCCGGGGCCCGGCGGCTCATTTTTGGGAGCTCGGCTCCTCGGCTCGGGTCGTGCGGCCCGAGAGTCGGTTCTCTCGGGCGGCTGACCCACGGGCCTCATTAGCCTTTGTTTTGAAAATTTCCAGCTACTCAGCTCAGGCCGCGCCTGGCCATGAGCTTGTTTAGCTCAATGATCAGCCCGCGGGCCACAGAAGCCGATTCGAAGAGCTCAGCTACACAACTCAGGTCATGATACTCAAGAGTCGAGTTCGACAATTAGCCGTGCGGGCGCCAGCGCGAGAGGCCCAGCGGCTTCGATTTGAAGGCTCGACGCTCTTTCGGCTTAGGCCGTACGGCCCGAGTCGATTAAACTCTGGCAGTGACCCATAAGGCCATAGCGGCGGGGCCCGATAATAATTTTAAAAAGCTCCATTCTTCGGCTCGGACCATGAAGCCCAAGAGTTAGTTCAGCTCAGGCAATTAAGCCTATAAGGCCTCAGTGCCTAGGAGCCTAGAAGCTCAATTTTGAAGAGCTCAATTACTCAACTCAGGCTCTGCAGCCCACGAGTTAGTTCGGCTCAGGTAATTTAGACCATAAGGCCTCAGCGCCCAGGATCCCGGCCAATATGAGTGAAGAGCTCGGCTTCTCAACTCGGTATGCCAGTGGAGTCGGTTCGACTCGGGCATTCAGCCCACGGAGCCTCATTAGCCTTTGTTTTGAAATCTCAGCCTTCCTTTCGGGCCTTACAGCCCATAGGCTAGTTTAGGTCGGGCGGTGTCGGAGCCTAGAAGCTCGGTTCGAAGAGCTGACTACTGACTCAGTCATGATGCTTTCGAGAACGGGTTCAGTGAAAGCTATAAGGCCTCGGCGCCAAGAATTAATGACTCAACTTTTGAAGAGCTCGGCTACTCAGCAGGCCATGTATCCGAAAGTCGATTCATTTCGGTGATTTAGCGGCAAGGCCTTAGCGCCCGGGAGCTATGACACCCGATTTTACGAGCTCGACGCTACTCGGCTCGGGCCGTGCGGCCCGAGGGTTAGTTCGACTCGGAATTAAGCTATAAGGCCTCGGTCTTGAGGAGCCTAGGCTCGATTTGAAGGCGCCGACTACTCGACTAGGCCATGCGACCCGAAGTTAGTTCAGCTCGAAAATTAAGCTATAAGGCCTGTCAGGAACTAAAGCTTCGATTTTGAAGAGCTTAATATTTTCGACTAAGGCCGTCATTGATTAGTCTGACTCAGATGAACATTTAAACAATAAGGCCTCAGCGTAGAGGCCCAGTGACTCGACTTTTGAAAAGCTCAACTGCTCAACTCATGCCATGCGACCAGAGTCGATTCGGCTCAGGCCGATTTAGCCCACTAAGGCCTTAGGCGCTCAGCGGCCCAACGGCTCGATTTTAAAGGCGCAGCTACTCCTTTCGGGCCATGCGGCCCGAGTTAGTTCGGCTTGGAAGTGGCTATAAAGCCTCGGTCTTAGGAGCCTAGAGCTCGATTTTGAAGAGCTCAACGCGCTACTCGACTCAGGCCATGCAGCGAGAGTTAGTTCGGCTCGAGCGGTCAACCCATAAGGCCTCGGTCTTAGGAGCCTAGATTTAAATTTTGAAGAGCTCCAGTGCTCGGCTCGGGCCATGCGGCCCACGAGGATCAGTGGCTCAGAGTAATTTAAACCATAAGGCCCTGGGCTCCCGGGATCCCGGCCTGATTTGAAGAGCGCTCGGCTACTCAGCTCGGTATGCATCGGGGGTCGATTCGGCTCGAGCATTCAGCCCGTAAGGCCACCAGCCACGGGGCGGCGGCTTAGTTTGAGGCTGCGCTACTCGACTCGGGCCATTGACCCGAGAGTCGGTTAATGCGAGGCGATTTAGCCCATGGGCCTCGGCGCCAGGGCCCGATGGCTTACTTTGAAGAATTTGAAGTACTCAACTCATGGCATGCAGCCCAGAGTGGTTCGGCTTAGGCAGATTTAGCGTAAGGCCTCGGCGCCCGGGATCCCGACTCGTTTTTAGGAGCTCGACTCCTCGACTCGAGTCATGCGACCCGAAGTCGGTTCAGCTCTGACCCGTTCATTACGGAACCTCATTAGCCTGATTTTGGCTTCGACTTCTCAGCTCGGGCCATACAACCTATGAAATTTAGCTTAGCTCGAGGCTGATCACAGGCCCTAGAAGCTCGGTCAGAAGAGCTCATTTACCTGACTCGAGTGCGATGCTGAGTCGGTTCGTGGTCGCCAGCAAGGGGCCTCCCTGGCGTAGAAGGCCAATGACCTTCGATTTTGAAGGCTCGGCTACTCCAACTTTGGCCATGCGGCCCAAGAGTCGATTCGACTCTGGCAATTTGTAGCCCCATAAGGCCATAGCGTCCGGGAGCCAATGGCTTAATTTTAAAGAGCTCATTTTCGGCTCAGACCATGACCCGAGAGTTAGTTCGACTCGAAGCAATTAAGCTGTAAAGCCTCGATCTTAGGAGCACAGAAGCTCGATTTTGAAGAGCTCAATTACTCACCGAGCTCGAGGCCATACGGCCCACAGGAGTTAGTTAAACCGAGGGTAATTTAGACCATAAGGCCTCGGCGCGGGATCCGGCCTGAGTGGAAGAGCTCGGCTACTCAGCTCATTTTATTAGCGAGAGAGTCAGTTCAGCTGAGCATTCGTATGGGCCTCATTAGCCTTTGTTTTGAAAACCGACTTCTCAACTCGGGCCTTACAGCCCATGGGCTAGTTTGGCTGGGCGGTGACTGCGGGCCTGGGGCTCGGCTCGAGCTCGGCTACTGACTGAGTCATAGATGCTCAAGAGTTAGTTCAACTTAAGCTACAACCCGTAAGGCCTGCGATTAGGAGCCCGACGGCTCAAATTTTTAAGGCTCCGCTATAGCTCAGGCCATGCGCCGAAAGTCGATTCGGCTCGAGGCGGTTGCTTGAGAGAGGCCTTAGCGCCAGGCCAATATTTCGATTTTAAAGGCTCCAGCTACTCAGCTAAGGCCATCTGTGTTGAAAAGTATGTTCAGCTCATGCAATTAAGCCCATAAGGCTTGGCGTCAAGCCCAGTGGCCGCAGTTCGAAGAGGCAACAGCTCAAGGCGGGGCCATGCACCCCGAGAGTCGGTTTAGGCCCAGAGTTTGCTTTATGGGCCTCGGTGGCCTAGGAGCCCATTTCGGTTTGAAAGGCTCAAATACACAGCTTTCGGGCCATGCGACCCGAGGTCGATTCAGCTCAGGCAATTTAACCCATAAGGCCTCAACGCCCAGGAGCCCAGCAGCTCAATTTGAGGAGCTCAACTACTCAACTCAAGCCATGCAGCACAAGAGTCAGTTCAGCTCATGCATTCAGGCCACGGAGCCTTATCAACTCAGTTCGAAGAGCTCTACTACACAACTAAGGCCATGTAGCCCAAGAGTCAGTTCAGCTCAGGCAATTTACCCCGCAAGGCCGGCGCCCGGGAGCTGACAACTGAGTTGCTAATGAACTCGACTAATCGTCTTAAGCCGCAAACCCGAAGTTAGTTCAGCTCAGGCAATTAAGCCCATCAGGCCTCAGTGCCGATGAGTCCAACAACTCAATTTTGAAGAGCTCAATTACTCAACTTAGGCCATGCAACCCACGAATTAGTTCGGCTCAGGTAATTTAGCCTATAAGGCCTCTGCGCTTAGGAGCCAATGGCCTCAATTTGAAGGCCTCAAACATTATTCAACTCGGGCTATGCGGCTAAGAGTTAGTTCGGCTGGGACGTGGCCCATAAGGCCTCGACCCTAGGACCCCGAGCGGCTTAGTTTGCATAGCTCGGCTTCTCAGTGCGGGGCCGTCGACCCGATGAGTGAGTTCAACTCATGCAATTTAATGGCCAAGTCCTGGCGTCAGGAGCCCAGTAAGCAGTTTGAAGGCTGAAATACTCAGCTCAGACCGCTGCAGCCCCGAGAAGTCGGTTAAGCTTAGAAATTTAGCCGCGCCAAGGCCTCGGCCTTCGAGGAGCCCGGCTCGTTTTGAGGAGCTCGACTACCGGCTCATTTCATACAGCGAAGTCGGTTAATTTCGAGGCATTCATCCCACGGAGCCTCATTAGCTCAGTTTTGATAATCTTAACTTCTCAGCTCGGGCCGCCTGGCCCGCAGGCCGGTTTATTTCGGGCCGGTGACCACGAGCCTTGGCTCGGTTGAAAGAGTGACTACTTAACTCGAGCCATGCGGCCCGAGTCGGTTCAACAGCTAAGCCCGCTAAGGCCTCGGCGCCCAGGGATTGATGCTCAATTTTGAAGAGCTCAACTACTGAACTTAGGCCATGAAGCCGAAGAGTCTATTTAATAGAGCGATTAAGCCCGCTAAGGCCTCGGCGGCCGAGTAGCCCGGCGACTCGATTTTGAAGAGAGTCGTCCAGCTCTTTTGAAATCGGGCCATGCATCCCGAGTTAGTTCATTTCGGGCCGTTTAGCCCAAAGGCCTGGCGACCGGGAGCCCTAGCGGCTCAAATTTTGAAGAGCTCGACTCTCGAAGCTCAAGCCATGCGGACTAAGAGTTGTTCGACATGCGATTTAATCATAAGGCCTCGGCGCCCGAAGCCCGGGACTCCGGGTGAAGAGCTCTTGCTCGGCTTTCGGTCATGCGGCCGCGAGGATTAGTTGACAGGCGAATTAAACCCATAAAGCCTCAGCCTGGGCCCGAGCTCGGTTGGAAGAGCTCGGCTACTCGGCTCGGGCCATGCGACCCGAGTGGGTTCAACTCGGGCTATTAGGCCCATAACGCCTCGATTGCTGGGAGCCCCGACAGCTCGGTTTGAAGGCTCGGCTTCTCAACTCCAGGCCATCGGCTCGAGAGTCGGTTCGGCTAAAACAGTTGCTCATAGGCCACCAGCGCCGGAGCCTCACGGCTCGGTGAGGCTCGACTGCCTCAACAGGCCTTACGGCCCGAAGTGGGTTCAGCTCGGGAATTCAGCCCACGGGCCTCGGCGATAAGTTTTGAAAAAGTTTAGCTGTCAACTGCCAGCGTGCTGGAGCCTAATTCGGCCACGAGGGCGGTCGGCCCATGGGCCTCAGCGGCTCAGGTTCGAGCTAAGCTGCTGACTCGGGCCATACATTCGAAGAAGTGCATTTCAGCTCATGCAATTAAGCCCATAAGGCCTCGCGCCCGAGCCCACCCGGCCACGGGTTTGAAGAGCTTAACTTACTTATTCGTGCCCGCAGTAGGGTGATCGGAATCAACAAAATTTGACTTTCCTATTTTCCTCTTCTTGTATAATTGACTCTTTACTTGATATGGCGGTCTAGGGTCGAACACGGGGATGGGTTTTATCTTACAAATGTGGTTGTATCATGGTTCGAAATGGTGAGGCTTTCATTTGGATTTTGGATTAGCATTGAAAAGTGTGGAATTGTTATTTATCACTAGTTGCGCTGAAACAGTTTAAATTAAGGTGTAGAATAGAGACCTTGAAGGCTTAGGTCACTAGATTGGCCTAATGAGGTTATAAAGGTGTCCTAGGGTTATTTCCTCGCATTAGGGCAAATGACATATAGTCATAGCCAAAACCGGATCTTTGTTTAGCTTTAAAAACCAACCCTTAAAAACATTCCTAGTTAGACAAACCATTTCTTGAACATTTTAATGTTTGCAACGATTTGAAAACCCAGCATTTAACCTAGTTTCGGTGACTTTCGTAAATGACATCTAATGGATGTCGGTGTATCTACCATTAAGAATACCTTTGAACGAAGCATGCAGTATTGACGAAGGAAATACATTGAAATAACGCATTAAACCCTAGTTTGGAAAATTCACAAAAACATAAAATGCAATACTAAACTCCGGCAAAGCGGAGAGCGGTACCAAACCCGCAGCTAACCAACCTAGCAACCCTCATCTTCAAGGTTTTGAGGCTTAAGCGAAACATCCTTTACAGGTTGTCATCCTCAAAGGTGTGTTTTGGCTGATCGAGAAAATGAGAGAAAAGAGGAGAGAGAAGAGAAAGCGCAACCATAAAATGAAAGTTGTGTGGATTGAAAGTTGAATGAAAGTTAGGGTTACAAAAGTTATAAAGTGGCTTATAGCTTTATAAGTATGTGAAATACCAAAATAACCAATATAATAGATTACATTGAGGTGAAATGGGAATTACACAAAATGGGGTGGTGCGATCATGAAACGGAGACGAGAATTTCCTATGCATAGTGGTTGGCTATCATATGAAATTTCGCTATGATAGTGAAATTTCGCTATCATGAGAAGAATTTAAGCATAGAAATTTGAATTTTAACATGCGCGATATTCGCTATGATCGCCAATTTTCTTATGATAATTGAAATTTCGCTATCATAAGCTGAAAATCTGGCATAGCGAAAATTTACGTTAGGACGCGAATTTCGCTACCATTGCGAAATTTTACCTTTGATCCTTCGCGAAATTTCGCTATACTATAGCGAAAAATCAACTGTTCTTCACTTTGTTGCTTTCGGCGTCAATTCAGCTGCATTTCTTCGTTTCTAGCTTGATGAAATCGCGTAAAATTCATACGAACCCGGGATAAAACATCTGATTACGATGCGAGCTTATTCGTGATGTGGAGGTTCCAAGGAAACACTGCAAAACTACTAAAAACAACCTCGAAACATGTCGAGTAGTACTAATCGGACATACATGCTCAATCGGCAATTAACATGATTAGTGCGCAAAAGCACTCAAAACATCTTAAATGGGACTCAAGCCTTTTGGGTGCTAATTCTGCCCCAGCTGAGCACGTTCTTTATTCTCTTGCAATGCAAAAACAATCGGGTATCTGAATATTCAGCACTGCGAAAAGAGTATGCTATCTGAAAGTGTCTTGCATTAAGAAGTGAGGCTTACCTTTAGTATGAAAAATTAGACTCTGTACAAAAACCATTATGAGATAACAATTGCCATATAGGAACAAGTTTTCGAATGACATCGATTCAAAGTCAACACGAACTTCCACCAAAATCTAAGTGTTTTTAGGTAATCAGTTTGAACCAATAAGTTGCAAAGTTATTCCCTCCCCAGTGAAGCTACTTCAGTAAAGCGATGACCAACCTAAATAGATTCAGTTACAGCTTATTTCATAGCCGGTTGTATTGTAGGGTGCGTCTTTGGCTTCGACTTCACGAAGTGGGCCCATGATTAGGTACCCGCGATGGGGTGATCGGAATCAACGAAATTTAATATCTATATTCCTCCTACTGTAAGTAAATCAAGCTACTACATTATAGTGGTCTAGGGTCGAACACAGGGATGGGTTTTCTTCATTACAAATGATTTAAGTAATTAAAGAGTGTGAATTAAATTTGGATTTTAAAGGTGGTGATAAACGAGAGAGTTGTGAGATTTTGCAAACTGAAGATAAATGAAATAAAATGTAAAATAGAACTCCTTGAAGCATTGCGCCACTGAGTTTAAGGTCCTAGGCTAACTGAGAGATCCCCGGGTTCATTTCCTCGCGTTGGGGAGGATGACATATAGTCATCTCTACAGGCTTGGATCTTCATTTAACTTTAAAAACTAAATACAATAATTTTTCCTTTTTACTTAGAAAGCATTTATTTAACATTTATGGATTCCTACAATGAAAATCTATCACCTTGATCCATCCTACAATGAGCTGTAAAGCGACTAATGAATCCGGTGGATGCAATAATAAGTATCACTGAACCACTAAAAGATTACCCAGTATTGATCAAGAGAAGTGCATCAGGTAATACAGCCCATAACCTACCTGGGTTATTTTCGTAGGCGCGCTAATGGATATCGAGTGTATCTAAAGTAGAATACCTTGAACGCCACCACTTCAATGACCTTCGAATCTACCCCGGCCTTTTCCTTGGAGAGTAGTTTTTAAGCCAGCTCATCCTCCAAGTTGTCATCGTCGGAGGGTGTTTGGCAACCAAGAAAAGGAGAGAAAGAGGAGAGAGAATATAGAAAATGAGGGCAAAAAACAAGGGCCCGTAACTGCTTCCCTCAAAAATTAAAACTTAGGTCAACAGTGATTTACAATGGGCTTCAAACAAACAAGTTAGGAGAAGAAAATAGAGGAAAAAACTGACCAATTGGAGCATTTTTAAAATTACACCTTCATAATAATTTCAAAAATGTTCTTTCTGGCCATATTTGGATTCTACACTCTCTAAGCTTTCCAACAGTACAAAAAACGCTTAAAACAGAGTTCGGATGAAAACGTTATGGCGGGAAACAAAGTGGAGGTCAAGAGTGATGGGGGCGGCATGCTTGAAATTTTTGCTATCATAGTGAAAATTAACTATCATTCAGAAAATTGTAATTCAAGAAAATTTCGCCAATGTTCTGTTTTCGCTATGTCTAATAAGCGAAATTTTTTATTTTTAAAAAATTTTTTTGAAAAAATAAAATAGAATAAAACAATAAATAAAAAAATAATAATAAAATAAAAATAAAAAGAATTATTTTTAAAGAGACAAATTTTTTTAATATATATAAAAATATAAAAAAAAAAGCAAAATTATTTTTTTCAAAACAAAATAAATAATATTAATAATAATAATAAAACGTTTTTCAAAAACAAAAATAATTAATAATAATAAAAATATAAAATAAAATAAAGTAAGCCTTTAAATGCGTGTTTTTGTACATTTATGGAAACTCTGATTTTGTATCTGTGAAAATTCATATGATAAGCGAAAATTCATTTCGCTAAATTCACGAATTTTAAGCTATAGTTGTCGAAAATTTCTCATCTTCATTTTGCTTAGCCTGTATAATTTCTTCCAATCCGAGCTTGAAAATTTCCACAAACTACAAAGTGGCTACTAAAGAAAAATTACAGGAAAAATTGCGAGAAGGTAAAAATTAATCTAAAAACAATTAACTAAAATTAGAAAATATAAAGAAAAATTAACTAAATCAAAATAAAATTAACTAAAATAAAATGAGGAAATGAAACAAAGGTGGGGAGACAGGCCTCCCCGAATATTTTCGACCCTTTGGAGGTACAATGGGAGCCGGGTGGAGCTTAAGCGATCTCAGGGTTAGGTGCTCAATCCAGAACCGGCCATGGGACCAGCGTTTGTGCCATGCAAGTAGGCAGCTTTGCTTGTCGTTTTTATGTAGTGGCAAGCATGCATTGGCCACTAACTTCTTGAATTACATTTGCATGGCGGTGATGGGTTGGACTTGGCTTTTGGAGCAAAATGTGCGGGGTTTGAGTTCTTTGCGGTGTTGGCGGTATGTACAGCGATGGGTTATAAGATTGGCTTTGGGCATTGGCACTTGGATACAAATTTATGGGGTTTAGGTGAAGGATAAGCTTTTGGGGTTCCTCCCCTTCTTCCTTTCCACTGCCCTCCTCAGTCAACGAGGCGGTGATTTCTTCTTCTTTCTCCAATGGACAAATAGCAGCACAAGTATATGATGATTCAGATAACCTGCTTTGTTGACCTTTGTAACGCCCAAAATACTGGAATTTTATAATACATTGTGTATATTCAGGTATAATTAGGCCCGGCTGGAAATATTTTAGGTATTGTTAGGCAGATATTGATTAAATGATTATTGAATGCGAAATAAACCCAAGTGAAAAGAAGAAAATATGGAAATTGAAAAATGGGGACCTAAGGGTCAATTGTAAAATAAGTTTATATGTCTAAGTGAAAATAGGAGACTTAAATGAGAAAGAAATAATAAATGGAGGGACTAAATACAAAAAAGGAAATAAAGATAAAGAAGAAAAATCAAAGGAAAGGGCATGGCATGTAGGAAAGAGGGAGGAGAAGCTTCCTCCTTTTAAAAATACGATTAAGAGATCCATAGAAAGGGAAAATAGAGAAAAGTTAGAGAGAGAGGCTCACCTTCTCTACAGATTTTCAAACGATCGGACCATACGATCTTGAATGAATCACGAAGGGAAGTCCTTCCTAGTGACAAGAGCTACAAGTAGAGACCGGAACAGGGGACTTTCGACAAACTCCATGAGGTAGGTCTTCTTCTACTTGGTCTTCTTCTACCCTAAGGATTGTTGGGTAGTTATCTGGCCTTAGGGGAAAGTTTGGTTGCATTTTAAACCATGGGAAGCTGCCACATTGTGGTAGTGCGCAGCTAGTCGAACCTTAGAGCTGATTTTTGGGTACAAAGTGAAGGGGATTTGGTAGTGTGTCCTTCTAGTAAATTGTAGCCACATCAATTAACTTGATGTTAGGCTTTTGAATTTCTCAATTTGGACCTCTGTAGACTAAGTTATAGTCCTTTTACTGAGGTCAGCCCAACTAAATCTGATCGCGTCAGTTTGTCCAGTTCGGGTCAACTAACCGTACATAGAACAAGTTTCGATCATAAATAAAGGAATTTGGTAATGCGTCCTCCTGTGAAATTGTAGCAACATCAATGAACTTGATGTTAGGGTTTTATTTCTTAATTCGGACTTACGTAGATTGAGATTATGAGGTCTTTTACTGAGCAGTCAAATGGAGTCGTGGTGCGTCAAGCCCGAAGTCGTCAAGCCAGGGTCGTCAAGCGTTGGTCGTCAAGCGGTGGTCGATCAACGGTGTCGTCAAGCGTTGATTACCGTCAAGCCCGAAATTCGTCAAATAGTGGTCGTCAGCGGTGCTCGTCAAGCGGTTATCGTGAAGCGGTGGTACGCCCAGCGATGGTCGTCAAGCGATTATATATTCGATTCGAGTCGACTCGTCAAAGTTGACTATGTATGACCTCCAACTTCGGAAGGTCATATCTCCTTCGTTTGAACTCCGATTTGGGTGTTCTTGGACTCTATGGAAAGACCATGGAGTCAAGAATACATTCATATGCCTGAGGAGGATGTTAGATGTCAGACCGAGGTGTTTGACTGAGCTCGTCACTTCAGTCACTGACTTAATCGGTTCAAGTCTGACTCGTCAAAGTTGACTACACATGACCTCAGCTTGCGGAAGGTCATATCTCCTTCGTTTGAACTCGATTTGGAATTGTTCTTGGACTCTATAGGCCCCATTGAGTCAAGAGGCCATTAATATTCCTGAGGGTATAGAAGATGTTTGACCGAGGTGGTAGACGAAGGCTCGTCAGTTCGGGTCTGCTTGTCGGTTAAGTTTATTTGTGTATGACCTCAACCGGAAGGTCACTTAACTCATAGATCAAGACCGATTAGGGTGTTCTTTGACTTTATGGAAAGCCCATTGAGTAAAGAATCCAACTATATATAGCTTGTTTAAGTGGAACTCCGCCGTAACCTCCAAAATCAATCCTAACCAAAACTACTAGATGCGCATGAATAATATTATTCTTTAATGGTTTTGGAATAGGAATTTGAAGAGGAGGAAAAGACAAGCGTGATTGAGATTCAGGATTGGAATCAAAGTGCAAATATTTTTGGGTTTGTTCTACTTTTTCTTATCCCTCGTTTCAAGTTTTTTTTGCATGTTTGTTCTCTGACTCTATTCTTATGTCAAATATTTTGGGTAGTTTACCAAGCATATGAAATGAGTATGTGAATGTGCATATGAAATAAGTACATAGATTGAGTATATCCTTGAAAAGAGAATACGAAAGTGAATATGGAATTGTAATGTGATATTTGAAAACAGAATGAATGGGATTGATAAATCGAAGTGTAAATAGATGGAATGGAAATTCGACATCTGAATGAAGATGATATCTTAGGAATGAACCGCTGACGGGATGCACCAATGGCGTAAGATCACGAAGTACCGAAATTGTCATCATCACTTGGCGGGATGCACCAATCGACATCCGTCGCTGATGGCGTGACATTGAAGAAATGCCCCACGCAGGATGCAATGGCATCGTCATGATGTATATGGCATTTAAAGTGATACTGCATGTGGGGTGCACGACGGCATCCGTCATGATGGGAGGCCGGGTGTTAAATGTGTAAGCCTGATCGCAGAATAAAAATAAGAGTGGGATTCATCAAAGCGGAGTCCCGGAGTCGGAAGTGTAAATTGAATAGTCAGTGAAATAACCAACATTGTGAGTATAAATGAGATTTTTAATAATATATGCTTAAATCTCATAAATTAAATTAATGAAATGAATTATTTGCATTAAATTATGTGAATGAGTTGATAAAATTATTTAGAAATTGAAAGCATGTGAAAAATAAATAGCATGAGTTACATTGAATATTGGAATAGAATTGTATAGAACCAGCATGAGAGATATTAGTATGAATTTTATCTATCACGCGAGGTTTAGTCACGGGAAGGAGGCAAGTCATTACGTAGCGAGTCATAGAGAGAGTACGGCGTATAAATATATACTCCGTCATTTGCATATCATCTCTTTGGAACAATTGGTATTTATTTTTTTAAAAATAAAAGGGTTAAACTCCGAACCTTGATTTTGTATATCATTTTGAAAAGGCATGAATGCCTTCTTTGTAAATGTATTTTGTAAATGTTTACAAGAACTGCGAATTGCTTGAAATTATGAAATGATTGTGACACCCAAAACTGAAACCGCTTCATAACTAAACAAATTAATTAAGCGTTTTAATAAGATAAATAAAAGCGTCGAATCATGTGCAGACTCCGGTTCGGATCCAGCCATTCGGATCGGGCGAGGGTTTCGGTCGCGACAATTTTGAAAGAAAACTTATCGGCGATAAGGTGCGGGCGTCCTTAGGGTTTCGGTTTGGATCACGCCAATCGGGTCAGGCGGGCTTGGAGGTCGCCCCGGACAAGCTGCTCCTCCCGAAACATGGTGTCGAGTCAAGCACCCTCATACGGATTTTTCTTCCTCTTGATGAACAAGCCCGGAGTTGGTGAGCTTTGAGGTGATTCTGGGATGTCAGGTTTTGATCAATTTCACTTTGGAACCCATCAATTTCTTGTTAGGGAGCTCTCCTTGTGTTAATTTCTTAGTTGGCACAGGCTGATCCACGCCTTTGCTCCTCACATGAAATTGTCCACTAGTTGCTCAGGGTTCGGGATGGCTTGTTCGGCGGGGATGGGGTTGGTGGTTGTGGTGGCTGAGGAGTTGAGGTAAAATGTGGAGAAGCGGGGAGGTGCATAAGTTGAAGGGAACACTATAGGCAGGGTGCCTCCGTCCAGCTAGTCTCATAGTCCCTCATATACCTATTTGGATTTGGATTTCTCCCCAAGGGTTGCTGATTTTGCCATGCAAGGTTCCTATAGTCCCTCATTGTCATATATGCTCTAGGGTTACTCTCCACTGAATACTCACTATATTGTTCTCCCTCTTCCATTTGGTCACAATTCAAACCCACTGAACATTCAATCCTGCAGTAGAAATAAGGCAACACAAGACAAGACCAAAAATAGTCCTGCAGGAAATATATATATATATATATTTTTATATGAAACTAAAAGAAAATGACAGTAAAATATAAAATCAATTCACCAGTACTTGTGATGAAGATCACAAGTGTTTCCACAAACTTACTCACTTGCACTAAGGTACCATCCCCGAAACACTTGGCGCCATTTTGATTAAATTACCCACAGTGGTGATAGGAATCCAGCAAAATTTGTATCCTATATTTCCTCCCTCTTTGCGAAGTAGTCAAGCTCTTTGCTTGAGTATAGTGGTCTAAGTCGGAACACGGGGATGGGTTTTCTTCGCCTGGAAATGATTTAAGTGAAGTAAAAAATGGTGAATTAAATTTTGGATTTTAAGGTGGTGATAAAAATAGAAGTTAATTGGTTTTGTAGTGAAAATAAAATAAAATAAAATGTAAAATAGAACTCCTTGAAGCATTGGGCCACTGGGTTTAAGGTCCTAGGCTAACTGAGAGGACTCCGGGTTTATTTCCTCGCATTGGGGAGGAGGATGACATAATCTCATCTCGAGCAGGATCTTCATTTAACTTTAAACTAAACCTAAATAATTTTCCTTTTGATAGAAAGCATTTATTTAACATTTATGGTTCCCTACGTTGAAATCTATCACCTTGATCCATCTGATGACTCGTAAAGGAAACTAATGAATCTCGGTGGATCCCAATAATAAGTATCCACTGAACCCTAAAGATTACCAAGTATTGATCAAGAGGATGCATCAAAAATGAATAACCTTAACCTACCTCGTGGCTCGTAAATGGCAACTAATGGATATCGATTAATATCTAAAGCTAAGAATACCTTGAACCTAAAGCTTGCCAAGTATTAGCTGAGAAGTATACATTAAAAAAAGCTTTAAACTAGAGTTGAAAATTTGGGAACCGGAATGTCAAAACTCTTCACGTGAAACACGGGGAACCACCGGCGGCCTTCGGATCCCACTACCCCCACTTGGCCTTTTCAGCTAAGGAGGAAGTGGTTTTAGCAGCTCATCCTCCTAAGTTGTCATCTCGTCGGAGGTGTTTAGCAAGAAAGGGAGAGGAAATAGGAGAGAAGAGAAAATGAGGGCCAAGCGGGGCCGTGCCTTCCTTCAAAAATTAAAACTTAGGTCAACAGTGATTTACAATGGTTTATATAGCCTTACAAACATGTGAAATACCAAAATAACCAAAGTAGAATAATTACAGTGAGGGTAGAAATGAGAAAAACAAAAAACAAAGTCGTTTGGATAAAAAAACAAAAGCAAAAAATTTCGCACACAGTACTTTTCGCTATCATAGCGAAAATTCGCTATGATAGCGAAAATTCTCTATCATAGCGAAAAATACAAGCATAGCGAAAATTTAATTTCTCTATGCGCAGTGGCTTCGCTATGATAGCCAGTCGCTATCGCCGCGAGAATAACTAGGATTCTTGAGAATTTTATGGCTATGTTCTTGAAATTTTAGCAATCCTTGCAAATTTCGCTATGCCATAGCGAAAATCCTGAACCCGGCTTTCTACTATTCTTGATTACTTCTCCTACTTCTTAGCTACTCATCTGATTCATATATTTTTGCTTTCTTTTCCTTTTTCTGATCTTTATTTCTTCTGATTTTTGATCTGTAATGCTAAGTCCAGACCAAATTCTTCATGCTTGGAATGACTCGTGAACTTGGCATTACAAAAGCTTGCAAAGCTGAAAAATTAGCCACAAAATATGATCGATGTCTAGTAGGGACCGAACATATCAATTGGGTTAATTATAACAATTAGTACACAAAATGTTCTCAAAACCTATTAAAAATAGGGTTCAAAATAGCACTTTTTGGGCACTAATCAGTCCACTGATGACTCCCAACCAATTAAGGTTTAGGGCACCAAGTCATAAGGATCTTTTGACCATAAACTCCTCAGGCTTCACCCCGGACTTCAAATGATTTCGAGAATCCAGCACCTACAACTCGCTAAACTCTACCCATCCGTGTAGCGAACACGAAGTCGATGACTCCCGACATTGAAGGTTTATGGCAGGAGCTTTAAAGGCTTCGCCATATACCCCTCGGAATTTGTGTTCGGGTTTCAAAGTAATGTCCACGACTCTATTCTCTTTTTCTTCTTTCTTTTCTTTTGCTTTTTCTTTTCTTTTTCATTTGGAAGACTTCATTGGTCTTCATTTGTGGGTAACACAAGCCTATTATGGGTCGTCAACTGGAAAAAGGCCGGTTTTGCAAAGTAAAAAGAGGTATATAGCTTCTCAACCTATTGATTAAAAGTGATGTGCACTGTGTGTGATTAGCTAAAGGCGGATGTAATAAGCAGATATCTTTGGAACTGTCCCGACCAAAAACTTAATCATGCATCTAGGCCCATTCTAACATTATGGTATACAGGGCTTCTGATTCTTTAACTAAAAGTGAAGCGAGAAAGCATCATAGGAACAAAAAATGGTTTGCGAAGTATAGAAAAATGTAATTTTATGCAAGAAGCTTGATATAACCGATGGCGCTAATACAAACAACATAGCTAAACACAAAAGTATCACTACCTACTATCATTTAATACATGTATCCTATACAATCCTATACAAAATAAGTAGGCGGGTTAATAAAGCTAAAAACAGGCGGAATAGATAAAAGACACTTCTAACTCTTTCCCCGACCCAAAAGTATCGGCATGTCTCACTTGGGTGGGATGGAGCTGTAGGGAATCTGAACCACCTCATCTGGTGATGGTGTAGATCTTGGTGGATCTGAGCTGCTGCGTGTTTATATGACATATCAGGAGGAGTGTTGCTTATTGTGGAGGCCCGATCTCTCGGAGTGGAATTTGTCTTGGGCTCACGTCTCATGCCCGTAGAGTAGGCGGAAGACCGAGGTGAAACCATGATCCAGAAAGAGCATGGGCGTGAGTTTGCGAGAGAGTGACCTCGAGCAAGACATCACATTGATCTAATGGCCTTTGTGATGTGAGTCTCGCGAGACCAGCATCCATAAGTGTTAAACCCTAGATGACATCAGGATCATGCTCTGGAGGGTATTTGTTGAGAGAGGTATCTGATGGGCCCAGCCGGTGTCTGTAGGAACAGGGCAATGGGAGTGGAGTTGGAGGAGATGAATCTGGAACTGGGGTCCTCTCCACCTCCACCTCCACCTCTGGAACAGGATGCTCTCCCCTCAGTGGGTCCTCTGCAACATCATCTGCTGCCTCCTCCTGCTGCTGGAGAATAATGGAGATCGAATATATAAAGATCGCTCGGTGGATGAACTGAGTCTGATTGATCTGCTTAGGGTCGTGGCTCCCATCGGGGAACCGGATGCTCTGGGACTGGCTCAATGACCTCGGCATCAACAATGGAAAAGTCTCCGCTCGAGCCAGGTCCTTGCGGTGGACCTTCTCCTCAAAATGTAGCAATGAGGTCATGACTAGCTCGGAGGGACTGAACCAGAATCCCTCGGATATCCTGTATAGGGCCTCGAGTATGGCTCCCCTACGCTGAACATAGTGCTGAAGCGGAAATAGGATGGTCCGGAGCACGTGGTCCACGAAGAGCATCTGTGGAGCAAGCTGCCGTGGAAGAGTACAGGCTCGGCTGTGGTATCACAACTGAGACAGCGAACCATCTCTCGCGGTGATGGGTGAGGCCACGGCCGTGTCAGTGGAATTTTCGAACTCTTGGTAGGCCCTAATGCGGTATAATATCCATGGCTCCGGAGTACCTGGCGGCCGTCAATGCGAGCGGATCTCAATGGGCTGACACTCCTGGGATGTCATAGTGTGATAGAACTCAAGCACTACCCGGGGATAGAAGAACTGCCTCGGTGTCATGAATGGAAGAAGTGAATCTTGTGGTCAGCGGGCATCGAATCTACGAATCATTTACGATCCATGAGTCGATCTTTGGTATATCGTAATATGACTCCGTATAGATTCCGGGCACGGGTGGCGTTCGAGGAATCGGATCTGGTTGGAACTTTAGGGGCCTTTTACGATCCTCGTAGAGTGATAAGCTGGGGCGACGAATCCCGATCAACTAGAGGAAGGGGGCTGGCTCGGGCCTCGATCCGCGATGACTCACGAGGCTTGATGTCAAAGTGCGTGGAAGCGGGCGCCGTGGTCTCGAATGTATTGGAGAAGGGGCAGGGTCCCACCACGGTGGTCGTGCCACAGTAGGGTGATCCGGAATCAACAAAATTTGTATCCTAAGTTCCTCCTACTGTCGTAGTCAAGCTATTGCAATATAGTGGTCTAGGGTCGAACACAGGGATGGGTTTTCTTCGTACAAATGATTTGAGTGAAGTAAAAAATGGTGAATTAAATTTGGATTTTGGGGTTTTGGTAAAAATAGTGAGGGTTTGATGATGAAAACTGAAAATAAAACTATGATAAATAAAAAAATGATAAAGGAGGTCTCATGAAGTATCGGGATCACGGGCTTAGGATTAGGGCAGGCTGAGGGGGTCCTGGGGTTTTACTCGCATTGGGGAGGATGGCGTATAGTTATCTCCGGCCGGATCTTCGTTTAGCTATAAAGCCTAGCGAAATATTTATCCTTTTGAAAAATGGCATCTACTAGCCATCAGTAAGTCCACGACAATGAAGAAAAGTCTCTGGACTCCCACTGATAGGTGCCCAGGGTAACTAATGAATATCGATGGATTAACATTAAGCATCCCTTTTGAACCTACGCTGCAAATAATAACCACATTCAAGGAGATTCGAAGGGTAAAACCTACGATTAGAAAGGGAACCACGGTGACGGTGGATACCTGCGTGAAGAGCAGAGGAGCCTCCGGCGGCCTAGATCACGCACCCGGCTGACCTTAACTGAGGAGGAGGGGCCTTGAACATCCCCTGCAGGTTGTGCCTCGGAGGTGTGTTTAACAGTAGAAAAAATGAAAAAGAAAAGGAGAGAAAATGAAGCAGTGGGAAGACGGGAGCTGAAAGCTTCCCAAAAATTTATTGTCGACTTGATTGATGTTTACAAACCTTGACTCTGGCTTGCCGAATTAATGCCAGGCAAAGTACAAAAACAAATCAAAACAAAAGTTATTACAAAGGGTAGGAGAAAAACCAAGCGAATTCGTTTAAGCACAAGCGAGGGGAAGCAAAATTTTCGCTATGAACAGTGATTTTCGCTATCATAGCGAAAATTCGCTATGATAGCGAAAATAGCTGTTGTGCCTGGCCCGAAGATTGAAATTTTAGCTATGCACGATAATTTTATTATGATAGCGAAAATTCAACATAAGCGAATTTTGCACGATTCGGTAACATTCCTCCACGGCTATTGTTCCATTGCTCACCTTCATTTTCTTATTTTACGCGCTCTTCTTCCCTCTTAGTCCTACGATACATGATGTTGAGATTGACTCGAATTCTTCATGTTTGGACCGACTCGACAATGTTAGCATGATTAGCTCATAAAAGCGCAAAATTTGCCACAAATCGATCGGTAGAATAGTAGGGACCTTAATGTGTAAATCGGGTTAATTAAAATGATTAGTATAAAAGCATAAAACCATTAAAAATAGGGTTCAAGCCGCACCTTTTTAGTAATAAATCACACCCCCAACCTACACATTGCTAGTCCCTTAGCAATGCAAAAAAGAAAGAAAGAGAGAGAGCATACAAAATGATAACAAAATGGTTTTTCAAAAAGGTTGTGAAGAAGTAATTCCTAACCCTAAATAAAAATCATCAATGCCTTGTCCAATAACCATTTCGAGAGAATGAATGCCATACAAAATTGAGTATCAAAAGAGCTTCCTTCTGGTACTCTTCAGAAACTTCCACCAAAATCTAAGTGTTTGTTTGATCAAACTCTCAGCTAATAAAACTACTAAACTACACTCCCCTGACTGGCTTCCTGCCGACTAGCATGCTAACCAACCTAAATAGTCGGGACCCACACTCTTATTCCACAATTCTTTTGTTGTAGTGGCTGTCTTTGAGAATGACCTCACCAAAGTCCATGCAAGGGATCTCTGGAATGACTCAACGTTAAGACCCCAGGGCTAGAGTCATAGGGATCTTTGACCACAAACTCTTTAAGAGTTTCATAGGACTTTGAATGATTTCAAGACTCCAACACCTACAACTTGCCAAACTCTACCCATCCTTCCCATGTAGCGAGCACTAAGTGGGTGGCCCAACCGATAAAGGTTTAAGGCCTTGGGCTTTAAAGGCACGCCATATACCCCTCGGGCCAGTGCTCAGTTTCAAGGCAAAGCATTGTAATTTTATTAACTGCTTTCTTTTCCTTCCCTTTTTTTTTTAGAGGCGCATTGGCCTTCTTTCCACGGGGGTCCTTAACTTTATTAAAGGCGGTGATGAAACTAGAGTGAGATTACAAGTAAAGGGGTTGCGCGAGTTTTTCGGCCTATCTATTTGAAACCCTAATGTCATGTGTATGAAGTTGGCTAAAGGTGGAAAGAAAAAGGTTGAAAGCCCTTAAAAATTCAACTAATCACATCCACTCAATTATGCATGAAACCAATCTAACATCAATAGGGTGGACAAATTTTCCAATTTTTCAAACTATAAACTAGTCAAAACACACAAATTTTGGTTGCAAAAATGGGTCAAATTTTGAAAATGGCGTATAGTATATGACTTTATAGAAAGGGAACCCGACAAACCCACTTTGAACATCACAAAATGGGCTTTCACAAAATAGTACAAAAGGAAAACAAACTAAAAGCCACTTCCTTCGATAACTCTCCCCTAACGAGGTTCTAAATTCCATTAGATTCGAAGCCAGACAGTACGAATCCAGGTCCATTCAAGCCGGAATGGTTCATCATCATGAAAAATTCGGACTATATCTTTGAGTTTGTTCTCTTAGGGTGCACGAATTCTTAGAATCAGACCGGGTATCGATATTGATAGACGAGAGGAATGGATTTTACGATTTTGGTTGTTGATTTCTTTGTTTTAAATTTATTTGTTTATTTGTATTTGCTTTGTATTAAAATATTTTATACTTGTTTGTTGATTTATGTAGGATTAACATGCTTAAAACATTATATTAATTTGTTGATTTAAACGTTAAGGTATTAAAATCATTTATGTTTTATTTGATAATTTAATTTTAATTAATGTATTAAAAAATAATTTTGCTATGATAAATTATGTTATAAAATACTCTATATTAAAATTATATATATATATATATATATATATATATATATATATATATTCGGTAGCATCCGAAATTATACATTGAAAAGCGATTTGAAGCGAAATGTTAGTTTCGAGTATCCGATCACGAAATGGCTAAAGCAGATTTAAAACCTTGCCTGACCCAGACATCTCGGTGTCGAAATGGGGCTCGGATTGGAAAATTATAGAAGGAAGTATTTACCTCCTTGATGAATGTGATCATTGATGGATAGAAGCCGGAAGCTTTCCATCGACACCTTATTCCACTCAGTTTGGGCTTCAAATAAACAAGTTAGGAGAAGAAAAGAGAGAAAAAAAAGTGACTAGTTGGAGCATTTTGAAAATTACACATTCATAAAAATTTCAAAAGTGTTCTTTCTAGCCATATTTGGATTCTACACTCTCTAAGCTTTCAAACGGTACCGAAACTGGTAAAAAACGGGTTCGGATAAGCGTTATGTGAAACAAAATTGGAGGTCAAAAGTGGGACCCATAGCGAAAAATTTTCGCTAAGCTAGCGAAAATTCGCTATGATCGCGAAAATTACTGTCTGCGAAACTTTTTTTTTTAAATAATTAATAAATAAAAATAAAATAAAAATAATAAAAAATAAAAATAAAAACAATTTTTAGGAACAAAATTTTATATATATATATATATATATATATATATATATATATATATATATATATATATATATATATATATATATATATATATATATATATATATATATATATATATATATATATATAAATAATAATAATTTTATTTTTAATTTTTTTAGAAATAAAAATAATATATAAAAAAAATAAACGTTTTTTTTTTTTACTTACACATTCTTGTTAGATTTATTTGTGCGGTAGCGGAGGATGAACATTTTTTCGCTAGCTTAGCGAAAATTCGCTATGCTAGCGAAAATTCAATTTCGCTGCCACTGCGAAATTTTCGTTATGTTTGCGAAAATTCCCTACTGCTCCAGATTGCTCCTGATCTTCATTATGCTTAAAAATTTGCACACAATCTGCAAAAATTAATGCAAGAAAAAATTTAGAAAAATTGTAGAAAAGAAAAAAATTAATCTAAAAACTAGAATTAACTAAAAAAAAAAAATTAGAAAATCTAAGAAAAATTCAAAGAAATCAAAATAAAATACGATAAAATAAAATAAAACAAGAAAAATTAAAACAAAAAGTGGGGAGGCCCAGCGATCCCCCCCAGACCTATCCTTAGGCCTTTGGGGTACACATTTGGGCCCAGCGGGACTCAAAATCTTAGGGGTTAGTTATGAATCGAGCAGGCACTCGGACGCCTTGACGGCTGTGCCATCTGATATGGCTGTTGCTTGTATCTTCGATGTAGTGGCAAAGAAACTGCTTGGTGTACAATTTCTTGAATTTTTGTGGGACGGGCGGTCTGATGATGTAACCTTTGTGGTGGGTGCTTCTTTGTGTTGTGATTGAGGTACTTGGAGTGGGATATACGCTTGGTGGAGTGGAAGCTGCGCGATGGGCTTTGAGTGGCTTGAGCGTGGCGGTGGGATTCAAATTCATGAGGATTTGTTGAGATGGGATTCTTGGGGCTCTTCTCTGCTTCTTTTCCTTTACCTCCACACCTTCCCTGGTTGGCAATTCCTCGAAGCTTCCACTTGGATTTCTGCATCACTTATCTGGTCGATCGGCCACTCTCCCCTCTAGGTTCTCCTCCTCTTGATGAGCAAGCGGTTAAGCGAGCTTTGGATCGTCTGCGGGTTGTCAATTTATGCTCCATTTAACTTCAAAGTCCATCAATTCTCTTGTTTACATTATGTTTTCTATGGTATCCAATTTTGACTTAATTGAGCATTGATTGTCCTCTGTGCTTCCTGAAGTTACTAGCTTGGTAAGATTCGGAATGGCACACCTGGCTGGAGAGAGTGGTGTGTGAAATTGGTTGTGGTGGGTTTGAGGTTAGGGTATCTTTGTGGAGCACCATGTAGGGGTGCATTCATCCATTAGTCTCTTGATTGAGTGCAGAGTGTATTTTTGAGGCCACTGATAAGATGGGTTTGAGTGCTTTTGCGCACTAATCATATCAACTAAGCCAATTAGTGTGTGCGCAGTTCTCTTATTACTTAGATTCATTTCGAGTTTATTTTTGGTATTTTTTAAGGGTTTTGCATGCCTCGATAATTCTTCAAGTTTGATGTCGAGGATATATCTTTAGTCTTTGAGGAATTTCTAATCTTTCAACCACTTCAAAAAAATAGAAAAGTGTGATGGACTTTGGGAGAAAGGAGGGATCTGACCAATGCAGCAGGGAAGCGGGAACAAGCGGGATTTTCGCTATGATTAAAATTTAATTTTGGGATAAGCCCATTCCATAATCATAGCGAAAATTTACTTCATGAAATCCCATTCCTAATACAGGAATTTCTGGGTGGCTATCTCTAAAATTTTAGGCTAATGAAATTTCGCTTCAGCATGGCATTTTAAGCTATGCTAATGAATTCTTGCATAAGAAGGAATTGTTGCCCTGTGTTTTGATGTATTTGATTCAGAGCGATACGTTTTGATATATTACCATTTATCCCTTATAATTTCATATTTTAGGCATTTTGTATTTTACTACCGCTTTGCGGGTTATTTATATATTTATAACTTTAATATCCCTAAAGAAACTTTTCATTTTGTCTGATTCCCATGACTTTTCATTTAGGGTTTACTTTGCTTTACCTCTCCTCCTATTTGCTTTCATTTTCTCGGCTTCCAAACACCTCCTTGGGGATGACAACTCAAGGGTCTTGGCTCAAGCCTCATAGCTGAAGAGGAGGGTTGCTAGAACTGGTTTTGGGAATTTGTGTGGGATGTCCTCTTGCTTTGAATGTTCACGGGTACAGCATTTATGGTTCCTGACTTTCCAAACTGGGTTTAATTCCACAATATCTCTTCATTGATACTTGGCATGTGCTTTAGGGTTCGTGCATTCTTAATGGTAGATACACTGATGTCTTCTAGATGTCATTCTGAGCCATTGAAATGAGGTTAAAATGCTAGGTTTCAAATTGAAGGGACTTTGAATGTTTGGTATTTAGTTTGGCTTCCAGGCGGAGTGGTTCTAGGGTTAGGTTTTATAGCTAAACAAAGATCCAGTTTTGGCTTTGACTATATGTCAATTGCCTAATCTGAGAAATATACTGAGGACATTTTAATAGCTACTCTTATCAGGCTAGTGACCCAGAGGCCTTAAGTTACCATTCACATTTCATTTTAAGCCATTACAATTAACCGGTGAACAAACAACCCCAACATTTTTAAGCAAAATCGAGGAATCAAACAAAAAGCCTCACTGTTTCAAACACTGAGTGCAAATCACATTCGTAGGATGAAAACCCATCCGTGTTCGGCCACTGAGCCTTTATCTACGTTAGCTTGACTACGCGATGGGAGGAACATAGGGAAACCAATATTGTTGATTCCGCTCACCCTACCGTGGCACGAACCATCTCTATAGTCCCTCATGGATCTAGGTGGGTTTGGATTTCTCTCCCAAGGTTGATGATTTTGTCATGCTAGGTTTCTATAGTCCCTCATTGTCATATATGCTCTAGGGTTTCTCTCATGTGTATTGGTTATCTTGCTCTCCTTAGGTGTTTCCATTTTATCACAATTCAAACAGACCAGTTTTGTAGGAGATTGAGTTTGACCGAGATTTATACAGTTTCTAATCCCTTTGGGCGTGTTCCCCTGCGGCAAACGAAACGACCAAGGCAACACCAAATAAGAAAAAAATTCTACTTGAATGACTCTTTTTTTTTTTTTTTTATAAATGAAAAATGACAATGAAATAAAAAGAAATTCACCAAAACTTGTGGTGAGGATCACAAGTGTTCCCTGACTCGTCCGTGCACTTAGGCACCATCCCAAACTGCTGGCTCCATTTGATTCGTGCCATGGTAAAAGGTCTTGATCAGGAATCGACAAAATTGTATCCTAGTTCCTCTTTTATCGTAGTTAAGCTCTTTGCGATATAATTAATTAAGGTCGAACACATGGATGGGTTTTCTTCGTACAAATGATTTGAGTGAAGTAAAATGAGCAAATTAAATTTTGGATTTTGGGGTTTTGGTAAAAGCAGTAGGGGACTGATGATGAAAATTGAAAATAAACTGAAGTAAATAAAAAAAATGATAAAAGAGGTCTCCTTGAAGTATCAGGATACTGGGCTTAGGATTCTAGGGCAACTGAGGGGTCCTCAGGGTCATTTCCTCGCATTGGGGAGGATGACATATAGTCATCTCCCGAAACCGAATCTTCATTTAGCTATAAAACCTAACCCAAAATATTTATCCTTTTGAAAAATGGCATCTACTAGCCATCAGTGGTCACGACAGTGAAGAAAGAAATCACAGACTCCACTTTTCGATAGGTCATAGAGGTAACTAATGAATATAGATGGATCTAACATTAAGAATCCACTGAATTCCTAAGCACCAAATAATAACCATTCGAGAGATTCGAAAGAGATAAAAACCTCTGAGTTAGAAAGGAACACGATGGCCCATTTGTGGGTACCTCGTGAAGCAGTGAGCCTCAGCCGCCTAGATCTGCACCCAACGTATACACTTCAAGGAAGGGCCTTGCCAAAACATCCTCTGAGTTGTCATCCCTCGAGAGGGAGTGTGTTTAGCGATCGAGAAAAATATAGAAAAAAAAAGAAAGAAAATGGCAGGAGAAAGCGGGGTGGCTTTGAAATTTATTATAGAGCTTGATTGATGTTTACAAACCTTGACTCTAGATTATTTAGTGTACAGAGCAAGGGAAATTACAAAAACAAACCAAAACAAAAGTTATTACAAGGGTAGAAAGGAGAAAAACCAAAACGGAGTCGTTTAAACACAAAAGCAGAGCGAAATTTCGCTATGCATTGATTTTTGCTATCGTAATTTTCGCTATCATAATAGCATCAACATGCATATTGAATTGAAATTTTCACATACGCATTAATTCGCTATGATAGCGAAGAATCGGCATAGCAATTTTACCTGATTGACATAACTGTTCCTACTCCTATTTATTGTTCCATTGCTCCTGCTTCATTTTTCTTTTTTCTGCTCTTCTTCCCTCTTGGTCTCTGATCTATGATGTTGAGATTGACTCAAATTCTTCATGTTTGGATAGACTCAACAATGTTGGCATGGATGCTTCATAAAGGCTGCAAAATTTGCCACAAAATCACGATCGAGTAGAATAAGTAGGGACCTTAATGTGTAAATGGTTTAATTAGAATGGATCGACCATACCACAAAAAGCACTCAAAACCATTAAAAATAGGGTTGAAAAATAGCGCACTTTGGCGCTAATCCACAGTCTCATATCGCTGGGTGGGGGCTCATAAGCTCAGGCCTCTTACGATATAGCGGCGGGGGCGAGTGCAGGTGCAGCGTCTGCGGCTGGTCGGGAGAGTGAGCCTCTGCTGACCACTGGATATTACTGGACCGTCTCGGGAGTGTTGGGCGGACTGGACTGTCGCCGATGGCCTCCAGTGCGAACCGGTGCATGGTCGATCGTCGCGGCGGCGGAGCGAGGGCTCGGTGAAGTGTGAGTGGCAAGCGGTTGGTGCGCGCTGCGGCAGTGGAGTGGTGTCTGGGCGGGGCTCGGTGGATCAGGAATGGCAGCGGGCTGAGGCGCCGGCGGCTGCAGGCTCGGCGGCCGGGCGCTCGGCTGTGGTCGCATAGGCGACTGGCTGGCTGGCTGCTCGAAATTGCGATAGTGGCCTTGACGGCTTAGGAGGCACGGACACGGGAGCCCAGCTGAGGGAGGCTCACGCGGGGCGGCTAGAGGATCTGTGATCGGGAAATGAGGTCGGGGCCAGCACACCCATAAAGCAGTTAGGCTATTTGAAGGTTCGAGGGTAGTAGAAGAGCCACATAAAATGAATTTCGCCGTGAAATTCAAGCTGCCTCGATTTCCAACTGTTGAGAAAAATACAAAAATTAATTTAGATAAATTAAAATAAAAATAAATATATAGAAAAAAATAAAAATAAAAATAAAAATAAAAGTAAAGTAAAATTACTAAAAATTGATATTTTATATTTAGTTAAAATTTAGATAAAGAAAATTACTAAAAATAAAATAAACTACAAATTGATCAAATTAAACTAAAAATCAAAATTTTTGAGCTGCAGTTTGGTCTCAGTGGAGACCAAACCAGTTCAATTACACTAGTTCCATTCATGGAGGATCCAGGAGAAGGAGCTCCTTCACCCCTGCAGTGATGTGTGCAGCAGCCTTCATGCTCAGCTCCTTTGTTTTGAGCTTCTTTTCACTTGGTGGTGCTGGAGGGAACATTGGTTTTGTAGGAGTGGCCGATGCAGTCAATTCTCTATCAACTGCTTCACTTTTCTGAACCAGCTCTGCCTGTAGTTTGTGAGCATTTGGTTTCCCTGCACTTGGACCAATTGGGCAGACTTCATCAAACTCCTGCCTCTCATCTTCTACTAGTTTTTTGCTTATTTGCTCACATGAAGATGTGAGCTCAGTGTCATATTGCCAAATGTCTGAAATTTGCATGACTCCATTCCGGCAATTGATTATCGCATTGGAAGTGGCCAAAAATGGCCTTCCCAGGATAATTGGCACATGATTAGGCCCACTTGCGATTGGTTCGGTATCAAGCCTCTAAGATCCACTAGTGGTCTGATTTGTCCACCTTTACCAACACATCCTCAACTATTCCACTTAGGAATTTTAGCAAGCGATTAATTGCTGATAGAGTGGTGTTGGTAGGTAAGCTCCCTAAACCCAGCTTTGTATACCTTAAATATGGCGGTAGGTTTACACTGGCCCCGAGTCAGCGAGTGCTTTGTCTATCACGAGTCCCTCCCGATGTTGGTGATATTATTGGGGATCCACGGATCCTTGTATTTCAACGGGGTCTTGCTGCGAGATGTCTTGACACCTTTCTGTTAGGAAGGCTTTCTTTTCAATGCCCAACCCTCTCTTGACCGTGCACAGGTCCTTCAGGAATTTTGCATATGTTGGGACCTGCTTAATCATGACAAGCAGTGGGATATTTACCTTGACTTGCCTTAGCAACTCCCAAATTTTAACTTGGTTTGTGATTTTGTTCTTGCCTTTGAGTGCTTGAGGAAATGGAGGGGGCATGTTTTTCTTCATTGAATCTTCTCTGATTACTATCCTTTCAGGCTCAACTTCCTTTTCCTTTTCTGTTTCTTTGCGATCCGCATGAGCCTTTAGTTTTCGATTTCTTTCCACTCCTCAAAGTGATGATAGCCTTTACTTCATCATCCTTGAGTTGTTGGAAGAACCTATTTAAATGAACTCTCCCCTTTGGATTGGGCAATGTTTGGGAAGGAATATTCCTTTCCTCTGTCATAAACAAATTAGTAGTAGTAGCGAATCTTTGTAGATTATCAATTTTCTGATTAAGGCTAGTTTCAAGCCCATCTATTCTCTTGTTCAGGGTACTTTCCACAGTATCAATTCTTTGAGCCAATTGTACATTGATCCTCTTTTGCTCTTCCACAAAATTACCTACCACCTTGCTCAAATTTAAAATAGCTTGTTCAACAGGGGAAGAGGATGGTGATGGTTGTGGTTGAGATGAGGAACTAAACTGCTGTTTGGCACCAGGAGGTGCATATGAAGGGGGGTTAGGCTTCCAAGAGAGATTAGGGTGGTTCCTCCAATTGGGATTATAAGTATTACCATATGGGGCATTGGGTTGTGGCTTGTATTGGCCCACAGCATTGGCATGCTCTGACATCAAATCTCTCACTAAGGGAGCAATTGGATAGTGTTCTTCTAGGTGGACAGTGGATTGGCAATTGATGCATGGGTTGGCCTATGCGGGTTTTCGATCCTTTACTTTGTACCATATGTACCACTTTTTCCTTGAAGCACTTCCACCCTTCCCTGGTAAGGTTGATATCTTTGCTTTCATCTCCATATCCTCGGATAGTGCAAAAATTCCTCCTCTTTGGTGGGCTGAAGGATGTTCACCTTTTTCTGTGTGATGGATCAAAACACCTATACAAATCTATAGCGTTATTACCCAAGGACTATTATCTAATCCCCAGCAATAATGCCATGAAACTTGTTTGTTGTTTTCCTTATTTATTGTACTGATTAAAAGCGGTTTCAGTAAGAGTAAATCATTTTCTTTTTGGTTTTGATCCGAGGATCTTTGCAAGTGTCTGGTCGAACAAGTGAAATTTAGTTTGATCGGATATCGATCCCCTGAGAGATCTCAGAATTCTCGATCAACTACCACTATTCTTTCCAAAATTACAGCATACTATTTGGATACGATGTGATTGCAATCAACTTTAAACAACAAATGTAAAAAGCCTAAGATATGTGAAATATAACAAAATGAACTAGAACTGAAAATCAAAAATAACAAATTCAGACTGATCGGTTATCTTTTAAAGGCATTGAAATCGCTGTGTGAACATCGATTCTACTTGATTGCCAGCATATAAATTTGCTTCTGAGAACCCGCAGTTGAAGCACATCCAAGGAATATGATAAGTGCGGTTGGATCTCTCCATACGCCAGCATTCATCACTAATCTTCTTGTTTTCTTTCAAGGCAGGAGGATTAGATAGTAACTACTTTGTCAGGTTTTGCCTTGTGCGGGTATTTTTCTTTTATTACTTTGTACCCGAACACATGGGAGCATGAAGCCTTAGCTCCTAAGATATAGTCATAGCATGGGTTTGCCTCTTGGACCTCTCTTCCACTCTAAATTGGAGCGGCTCATCCTTTCCTTAGTAGATCCTTTGCTAACGAGTTGAACTTCTTATTGGTCAGGGGTGAACTCTCACCTTGTTTAAATGGATAAGTCGATTGACTCATTCTCGATTTCAAGTGAAGAGGATTTATCAGATTCAATTTCACGGAGCTCGTTAGATCCCATTATCGGGTTGTATACCTTCGAGAAATTGTTTCATCCTCTACAAGGGATTGCCTTCTCTTATTGTCACTCGGAGGGCTCCACGGAAATCAAAACATGAGGCAAATCTGATATGGGTATAAGACACGACATTGGGATCAATTACGGAGTCTCAAAACCAGCAAGTAGATTTACAATGAAGTTGTTAGCATTTAATAAATTTACTGCTTGGGAAGGATAATTTCGACAACGAGTCGATTCAATGGAAGAATTTGGGTTTCTAAATCATAGAATACACCCCTCCTGATGGTTTCTTGATCAAAACCACTTGTAAATAGGAAGCTGGAAATCAGAATTCAAAATTTATGCGGAATTCAGGCGATCAACTGATAATTTTGAAAGAAATAGGAATTACGCATTGACTTCTACTTTAACATCGGCGTCGGATCAGGTTGAACGAAATAACAGAGCTAATCTGAATAAAACAAAACAAAAAGAAAATTAAAATACAAGAGCCTTGAAGCTTACGGAGATCTCTCTTTTAGTGGCGAGAAATTGCCTTTCTTGATGGCATTGCGTATTTATAGGGTTTTGAAGTTGGGAACAAATTCCCTGATCTATATTGTGGATTTAGTTAAGCGGCCCATTTGGTTGTTAATGTCGCGACCTTGATTCTTTGTCGCAACCTCAGTTGTCTCAACTATGTCGCAGAAGCTTTTATTTGGTCGCGACTTGCCTTTAGCATCCCTTGGATCTGATGTCGCGACTGCTAAATGACGTCGCGACCTTACTTCCTTGCAATTGATGTCGCGACCGCTAAATGACGTCACAACCTTATTTCCTTGCAACTGATGTTGCGACCGCTAAATGACGTCGCGACCTTAATTGCACTAGCGATGCTTGTGACAGCTAAATGGCAGTAAACCTTGCTTCTTTGCAACTGATGCTTCGACCACTAAGTAGCGTCAGCGGCCTTACTTCTTGCAAGGCGATGCGTAGCCACTAAATAGCGCGCTGACCTTAATTCCTTAAAGCGATGTCGACCGCTAGATGACGTTGCGACATCTTGATTGATGTTGATGTGGCTCTTCCCCCAAATGTCGTGACTTTATTTCAATCTCTTGAAATCTTATGTCGCGACTTCTGGTGATCATCGCGACCTCACTTGTCTCACTAGTAACGCCTTTAGTGCAATCACGACCTCAAGTGGTGTCGCGACATCATGTCTTTCTTCACATTAATTTATGGTTGCTGACTTGGAGTTGTTCTGACTAGCTCATTACGCCAATTTCCCTTATGTCATTGGAGTTTGTAGTGCGACCTTGATGTAGTCTTCATTATTGTCAAGGCGTCGCGACATCAGATCCTTTAACCCTTGTGCACCTCACATTTGCACGACCTCATTCCCAGCTTGATTGTATCGGTCTGCTGACCACTTTGCTCCTTCTCTGCGATATCCTCTTTCTCTTGAATTTCTATTTGCATATGATTTAGTGAGATTATTCATATTTACGCACATAAATCAGTCTTTTTTGGATAGAAATCAATCAGAAAAATGGACTGAAAATGGATGACTTTTAAGCTCATCAAAGGCCTCATTTTCTCCACCTCCCTTGGGTTTGGCTCATCCCATCCCTTGGAAGTTTCAGCCACATAATTCAAAAAGTACATGGCTTCATCTAGGTGCTTGCTCAGGAAGTCCCCTCCACACATTGTTTTCAATAATTACTTCATGGCTGGAGACATATTACCATAGAAGTGATTCACAAGCATCCAAGTGTCGAAACAATGATGTGGACAAGCACTGATGGTCTCCATGAACCTCTCCCAGCACTGGTAGAACCTTTCATTGTCATGGGCTGCAAATGTGTAGATTTGACTCTTCAAATTGTTGGTCTTATGACCTTGAAGAATTTTTAAAGTGCACTTTCTTGACTACCTTGACTTCTAATGGTTCTTGGTCTCAATGAATTAAGCCATATTTTGGCTTTGTCCTTGAGGGTTAATGGGAATGCCTTCAACTTCATCAAATCCATATCGGTTACACCCTCCTTAAAAGTTATGCACACTTCCTCAAAATCCCGTATGTGGGTGTATGATTAGTACCCAAAAAGTGCTATTTTGAGTCCTATTTAAGATAGGTTCTGAGTGCTTTTTGCATACTAATCATGTGAATTAAGCCAATTAACATGTGCAGGTCCACTTATTGCGATTTTGTTTGAGTTCGTTTTGGTAATTTGCGGGTTTGCGAGCCTCAGTCATAATTTCAAGTTTGGTTTTGTCTGTCGGTCTTTGAATGTTGGGGATTTCTCGGCTTCATCAAGCGGGATGAAGAAATGTGAAGATTGAAGAGATCAGGCTGGGCCCAGATACGAGGAGAGAGAGTCTGGGAGAATCTGAGAGATGAGTTTTACGTGCGAAAATTTCGCAACCATAAGCGAAAATTTCTCGATCCTCGCGAAATTTTAAGCTATGCACTTTTTAAGCTATGATGGCGAGGATTCACTGTCATGCGAAAATTTAATTTTACGTTAATAACCTTGTATTTTTCGTATGGTAGCGAAATTTCGCTATCATAGAGAAATTTTCGCTATGATAGCGAAATTCACTGCATAGCAAAATTTGTCCCCCTGTGTTTTGGTTCCAAACAACCTCGTTTTGTGTAATTCCCATTTTGTCCCTATTGTAATCATATATTTTAGGTTTTTTTTGGTATTTCACACATCTTGTATGGCTATATAAGCCACGTTATAGCTTTTGTAACCATAACTTATTATTCAAGCTTTCAACCCGCAGCTTTTGTTTTAGGTTATAGTTTGCTCTCTTCTCTCTCTTCTTTCTCTCATTTTCTTGGCTTCCAAACACACCCCTTGAGGATGACAACTCAAGGGATGTTTGGCTAAGTCTCAAAGCCTTGAAGAGGAGGGTTGCTAGCTTGGTTAATGGTGGTTTGGTAGGTGTTCCTCAGTTTTAACTGAAGCAGGTACTGCATTTATTGTTCCAACCTTACCAAATAGGGGTTTAATGCTATTTAATGGGTTTCTTTTGGTCAATACTTGTCATGCTTTAAGGTTCAATGCATTCTTAATGGTAGATGCACTGACATTCTTTAGATGTCATTTACAAGCCATTGAAATTAGGTTAAATGCTATGTTTTCAAACTATTGGAACATTAAATGCTTAGTATATGTTTTGACTCAAATAGGAGTGTTTTGAGGGTTGGTTTTTAAAGCTAAACAAAGATCCGGTTTTGGCTATGAATCTATGTTATTTGCCCTAATGCGAGGAAATAACCCGAGGACACCTTCATAACCCCATTTTATCAATCTAGTGACCCAAGCCTTCAAGGTCACCATTTCAGACTTTATTTTAAGCTATTTCAGTTAGTCCAGTATTTTTAACTCCCACACTTTTAATGCAAATCTGAAAAATCAAATAAAAGTCTCACCATTTTTGAATCATGTCCCAGATCCTTGTGGATGAAAACCCGTCCGTGTTCCAACCTAGACAGCCTATATTGCGTAGCTTGACTACGGCAGTAGAAATATAGGAAACAAATTTTGTTGATTAGAATCCTGCCCTCTGGTAGCACGAATCAAATGGCGCCGATTCAGGGATGGTGTGACTCTGAGATGAAGAGTTGATATGTACTTGTAATCCACATTACAAGTGTTGGTGATCTTTTAACCCTTTTTGAATCTCGTTTTTTTTAGAATTTCAAGTTTTCTTTACTTAGCAGTTACTGCCTTTATTTTATTTCAGTCAGTTAATTTTTGTTTTAGCTAACACTAATCCTTTTTGGCAAGCTTTGTTTGTGTTCTTTGCTTTGTCTCATTTTGTGTAATAGGTATTTATGCACCTTTGGGATAGGAGCAGGTTGGTGGAAGCTGCAAGAGTGCGTACACCAACTGATCAAAGTTGTGAAGTTAGTGTGCATAGTGAAAATATGGATCCTCTACGAGGGCAATGAGTCAACAAGCGCCCTATGAATCCGACAACATATAGGTGATGAGGGACCGCGCCACCTCCGAGGGTAGAGTGCATGATTCCTCACGTCATACCACCCTTGATGACATGGTGGTAAGACCTTATTGGTGCCCCAGCCCACATTTCATGGAATGGAGAATGAGAATCCTTATACTCATATCCGGGAATTCGAGGAGGTATGCACAACTTTCAAGGAAGGAGTGCTCGACATGGATTTGCTCAAGCTGAAAGCATTCCCATTGATACTGAAATATAAGGCCAAAATTTGGCTAAATTCATTGAGGCCAAGAACAATAAGGAATTGGGCCAAACTTCAAGCTGAGTTTTTGAAGAAATTCTTCCATATGACTAAGACCAACGTTGACAGATCTACACACCTACTCGGCTGTGACAATGAAGTTTTATCGGTGCGGGAAATTCATAAGGAACCATCAGTGCCCACACCATGGTTTGATACATGGATGCTAGTGAATCATTTTTTGATGTTAGTATCTCCACCCACATGAAGCGATTTACTAGAAACCATGTAGGTGACTTTTGAGCAAACACCCGGATAAGGGCCATGGACTTTTTGGTATATTGGCAGAAAACCTCCTACTGAACATGGGATAGACCGTCGAGAGCCAGAAAGAATGAGGCCTTGGCCCACGGAGGGCATTTATGCACTTTTCGAGAGACACGAGATGAAAGCAAACTGACCATTTGACCGAAGGTTGGAGGGTGAAATGAGGAAGTCGGCCACGAAATGTGAGTAAATGAGTTACTGCATCGAACCATCTTGTTTAATTGTCGGTCGAATAGTCATCTTGGGGAACCTTGTCAGAGCATGCCATATTTAGGTCAAAATAAGCTACCCACAAATGCTCCATATGGCAACACCTCTCTTGATTGGAGAAATCATCGAGCTTATCATGGAAGCCAAAACCCCATATAATATCCGCGGGGAGCATAAGCGGCGGTTTGGCTCACTTCAACTTCAACAACGACGCCTCCACCTTCTTCTCCTGTTGAGCAGGCAATTCTGAATTTAAGCAAAGTGGTAGGCACGTTTGTGGAAGAATAGAAAGTGTTGAATGTTCAGACTAATCATAAAATTGAGGCAGTCGAGAGCTCACTCAACAGGAAACTAGATAGTATGCACTATGAGATTTCGAGGTTGTCCAACCGGCCCAGTACACGGGGTTCCCGAAAAGGGAAATTTCCTTCCCGGACACGACAACATCGGAAGAGGGAGTGCATGAGTAGGCTCAGCCAATGATCCAAATGTAAATTGATGAAGTCAAGGCGGTGGTGACTTTGAGGAAGTAGTAGAGCGGGGCCGGTAGTCAGCTCTAGCTAAGAGCGGCTCCTGATGGCGATCTTTTGCCCGAGAGGAAGAAACGATCGGCAAAGGGAAGAGGTGAAGACCACTGGACCCCCTCCATTCCCACAGTCTCTCCGAAAAAAGAAAAATTTCGTTAACCAAACTAAAATGTTAGAGGTTTTACTGCAAGTGAAAGTTGACATTCCTCTCCTTGACATGATCAAACAAGTCCCCACCTATGCAAAATTCTTGAAGGACTTATGTACGGTAAAAAGAGGCTTCAATGTAAACAAAAGGCATTTTTAGTTGAGCAAGTGAGTGCTATCATTGAGTGCAAGACTCCAGTGAAATATAAAGACCCGGGATGTCCTACAATCTCAGTTAATATTGGAGGCATTGATTCGTGCCACGGTAAGTGAGCTAAATCGGCTCAAAATTTGCCTAAGTTCCTACCTCTTTTGCCGTGGTCAAAGCTCACTGATATAGTGGTCTAGGAGTCGAACACGGGGATGGGTTTTCATCCTAAGATGATTTATAAGTGCACGAAAGGTGGGGCACTATTTGGACTTTGGGTTGTTTAAAAAAAAAAGCGGTGAGTAGGTTGAAAAGCTGGAATAAGCTGTAAGGCGAAAGTGAAGTGTGAAAAGTTAACTTTGAAGATTTAGGTCACTAACTTGGTAACTTAGGGTAAACAAGTGTCCTCGGGTTTTATCCTCGCGTTATGACAAGCAGCCTATAGTCCAAGCCACAACCGGATCTATGTTTAACTAGAAAACCTCACCCTAAAATCAACTCCTTTTTAAGTTAACACAGGTAACATCGTATGGCCTCCTATTCGATTTGAAACCACAACATTAAATATCATCTCAGAGGCTTTCGTAAAGACCATCCCTAATGAACCACGGTGCATCTAGCAATAAGTATACCTTGTATCTGAGGCACATGGTAAGTATTGGCCAAATTAATAACATTCAATGCTGTTCAACCATATTTTGAGAAGATAGGGCCATAAACACGGTACTGTGGCTTTTAATACAAGAGAGACTGACACAAGCCTTCCTGCCCCCACCACCAAGATAACTTCCTTCCTCTTCAAAGAAAAGAAACAGCCACATCTCTTGAGTTGTCATCCTCCAAGAGGGGTGTTGGCAGCGAAAAATAAGGAAGAGGAGAGAGAAGAGGAAAAACCAAACCTAACTAAAATGCAAAGACTTTGTTACAAAGTAAACTTGCCAAATCTTCTCCCCCTTTGTTTGCTTGGGGATTGAAAATGGGAGGGGGCTTTATATAGGCCACCCAATGTATGAAAATACCATAAAAGCCTAATAACAATTTGGCTGGAATTAGGGACAAGGAGTATGCACCAAATTTGAAGTCGGTTGGCATTAATTACAAAAGTGTGACAGACGTGAATTTGTTAGGCGAGCAATTTAAATGCAAGCTGACGAAAATTTAAGCTAGCTAACGAAAATTTCGCTAGCTAGCGAAAATCACCAAGATAAGCGAAATCATGAATTTTAAGCTAGGCGTGACAATTTAATGAAATTTAGCGAAATTTAGCTAACAAGCGAAATTCTTTAATGATAGCGAAAATCACGAAATTTCGCTAAGAACAGTGCATAGCGAAAATGGCCAGGTCTAGCGAAAATTGACAATTTCGCTAAGGTTGCGAAATTTTCGCTAAGGTGCAGCCACCATAATCGGCGAAATTTCGCAATCTTAAGCGAAATTCTGGGATTCTTTGATTCATCCTTGCATTGGCTGCATCCTCTTGCATCGATTTCCATCGCGCCCCATCCTTTCTTTGATTTTGAGTACGTTTTGATGGCGACAATTGAGTTCAATCTTCATGATTCATCATATGTCTCGATATTGAACTCCATAGTATGCAAAACTTGCAAAACAACCAAAAATAACCTCTAAGCGGCATTAGTGATACTAAGAAGACTTGAACACTTCAATTGGCATAAATGACATGATTGAGTGCGCAAAAAAGCACTCAAGAGCCTATCTAATATATAGGGTTCAAAATAGCACTTTTTGGGCACTAATCACACCCCCCAATCGAAATGTTGCTAGTCCCTTAGCAATGCAAAAACAAAAAGGAGATGCATGTAGTGATTTTCAAAAAGTTTATGGGTTTATGTACATATAAACAATACCTTAAACTGAAAAATTGACACCAAGTTTGAAAACCGACATGAAAGAGCCAAAACCATACAAGAACAATTTCAGGTCAATATTGGTTCCATGATTCTCAACTTGAATTTCCACAAAGTAATGGTTCTTTATGTAGCAGTTAAGTCAATAAAGCGCAAAATTGTCTCCTCCCCCAACTACTTGACATGGCCTTAAGTTGTTGAACAACCTAGATAGGGCTAGTTACACTCTTCTTTCTTTATTCAACTACAATGTAGGGTGCAATGCTTAAAATTACAAACACCAAATTAAGGTGTAGCAGGGTCAGATGACTCCCCAGCAATTGGGTTTAGGGCATCAAGCGAAAAGGATCATGACCACAAACTCTATAGGCTTCACCCGGACTCGAATGATTTCGAAAATTGACACCACAGAATCATTAAACTTCACCTATCCACCCATGTAACGAACACTAAATCGAGTGAGCTCAGCCCGAATTAAAGGCTTAGGGCATCGGGCTTGAAACTTTGCCCTTACACCCCTCGGGCCAGGTGCTTTCGAGTTTCAAAGCGAAAACTTTATGACTTTATTTTCTTTCTTCTTTTCTTTTTCTTTCTTTTTGCTTTTCCCTGCTTTTCCTTTTGGAAGACAACATTGGTCTTCAAGTATGGGTAACACAAAGCTATCCTAGGTTGCCAACATACCTAAGGCAGGCTATCTGCGAGAAGGAGGCACCGTTTCCACTGACCTATTGGAACAATGCGGTGTGCCGTGTGTGAGTGGCATAAGGGAGAAATTTTCAAGTTGAGTATGCTGGAACTTGAACTGACCAAAAATTGCTTCAAGCATGGAATTTGCTCTGTAACATAAAGGTGACAAACAGGGATTCTATTTTCCAACAAAAGGCAATTCAATTGTCCAATTTGAAGCAATTCAATTGTTCAATTGAAGAGAAAAACCATAACCCAATATGGAAATACAAAAAGTACTTCACACCAGATAAAGATGGGCATACTTACTGTAATGCTCTTTGTGCCTTGCAAAAGAAAATCAATCATTAGCTCTAACTTCCAAATAATACCATTTTAAACACACGGCGGTTTAAATAACTTTAAAAAAAGAATGACAATAGCTGCTGGAACCCAGCGTGTACCACTGGCTTACAAACGTGGGATTCGGGAGGGTCCATCGGGAGAATTTCTTTCTTGATGACTGTTTGCACCACATATGGTTTTTACCTCGTCCATTGACTTCCAGATACTGCAATGTCATGGATACGTAAGTCAGCAGAACCATTTGAACAACGTTGGACAATGAATGGACCAAATCATGAATTTGAGCTTGCACGAAACAAATGGGTTGGAGTCATATAAGAGGACTTGGTCTCCCTCCTTGGAAACTCTTCGAGTTATCATTTGGTCATGCCATTTCTTTGATCTTTCTTTGCAATCTTGATATTAGTAGGCATTGATACGTATTTCTTCGATTCATTAAGATCAAGAAATCTCTTCTCTCCGGCTCCACTTAGGTCCATGTTTAGCTTCTTGATCGCCCACCATGCTTTGTACTCAATCTCCCTTTGGAAAGGTGACATGCCCTACCACTCAGACGACCACGATGAGGCATTCTAAGTTGTCTTGAAAGTTTGTTTATATAGGCCCTGCCCAATCAAGTTTGATGGACCCAGTCTTTCTGTTGAGTATTAACCACCTTCATCGAGTATGGTCTTAATTTCCTGTTGCGAAAGGTTCTTTGGCCACTTGTTTGAGATGGTAAGAAATTTGGCCACTTTGTGTTTCACACCATATTTATATGAGGTTTCAAATGGTTTATTTGAAATGCGAACCTCCATCGCTAATAATGGCGGTACTCAACTGGAAAGAATGTTGGCTTTCAGAATTTGGTACCACCCACTATGGTCATTAGTCTTGCGGGGATCGCTTCAACCCATTTGGAGATAGTCCACTCCCACCAAAATGCGTATGACCATATGAGGTGGGGAAAGGTCCTATAAAAATCGATACCCCACATATCGAGCAGTTCGACCACCAAAGTGGGTTCAATGGCATCATATGGCAGCGAGATAATTTCAGGAGTCTTTGGCATCTTGTCACGCCCGACAAATTTGGTATGCTTCCTTGAGCAGTGAAGGCGATAGAAACACATTGCGGCACCTTCATTTGTCTTTTGGGAAGCAAATAGCCTACAAGCACTCTCATGTGTGGTTTTAAAAATTCCTTGTTGTTCCTCCTCGGGTACATTTCTGATGATTTGATCACACCTGATGTTGAATAGGAAGAAGCTCTTCAAATAATAGGAATGGATTTTAGCAAAAATATTTCCTATCTGTCCTTTCCACTCATGCAGGATTTCTCTGTGGTGAGAAAATTAGCAATGTGAGCATACCCGAGGCCTTCTCCAATTGCATTAGGGATTCTTGGGGAAATTCATCATTAATGGAACGAATTTGTGAGTGTTGTGGGCTATAGTTAACTGGCAGATGATTTCTTACCACCACTTGTTCATATCTTTTAATTTACCAGTTGAACTCTGATATGAGACTAGCGGATGGGTGCTTGCTTTTGCATTTTGTTTGGTTAGGAGATATTTCAGCGAGATGATGCGTAAAAATGACTATATCGGCCCCAACCAAGTATGCTCGAAATTTATCTAAGGCATATACCCTTTGCCGACAGTTCTTTCTGCGTAGTGGGTATATGAATTCCTCTGTGCTTCATTCGGGGTTTGCTTGCATATTACACCACATGGGTTTCCCATCTTCTCTTTGGCCAAGTGCCTCCTATGCTTAAGATCCTTTCGCATCACACATCACCTCAAACGGTAGCGCCGAATTAGGTGCTCAGGCTTATTAGGCGATAGTCAAATGGAAATTTCAGTTCTTCAAAACTCTTTTGGCAATCTTCCCCCTGGCTTAATTTAGCATCCTTCTCAAAAGCTATCTGATGGTTTAGCAATCTTTGAAAAGTCTTTAATGAACCGTTGGTAGAAGCATGCATGACCAAGGAATTGTCTAATTGTTTTCACATTGTTGGGGCGGCAATTTGGAAATAATGTCGATCTTGGCTATCAACTTCAATTCCTGCTAGAAATAATGTGCCCCAGTAAATTCCTTGGTTTACCATAAAATGGCATTTCTCAGTTAAACACCAAATTCTTCTCTATGCCTACGCAAAATGGATTCCAAGTGGTTAAGCATTCTTCAAAATCGCCCCATATCTTTGTGATATCATCCATGTATACCTCCATTATACAGCTCTGCCATGTCCCTTTGAACATGCGAGCATACATCGCTAAAAAGTGACATAAGGTACAAAGCCCAAAGCATCTCTATAAACATACGTGCCAAATGGACAAGTGAAAGTGGTCTTTTCCTGATCTTCTGGGGCAATTTCAATCTGGAAGTACCCTGAATACCCATCCAAAAAGCAATAGAAGGGGTGCCCCGAAACTCTTTCAAGGAGCTGATCGATAAACGGCAATGGAAAGTGGTCTTTTCGTGTCACCTCATTGAGCCTTCTATAATCTATACACACTCTCCAACTGGTTGTAAGTCGGGTAGACAATTCTTCACCCTTCTCGTTTTTCACAGTTGTTACTCCTGATTTCTTAAGCGCCCACGAGTTGGGCTAACCCATGTCTTGTCGGAAATGGGATAAATGATGCCTGACTTGGAGCAATTTCAAGACCTCATGAATACTTCCTGTAGATGGGGATTCAACCTCCGTTAGAGTGCCCTACTGACTTTAGACTCCTCTTCTAAATAGATGTGATGAGTGCAAATGGACGGGTTTATGCCTTCGGATCAAGAATTTTCCATCCCAATGCTTGTTCTTTTGAGAAGGTGCGAGGAGATTATGCTCTTGTGCGGTGGTTTAGCGTGAAGAAATCCTGTAGACCTTTGCTCATTTGCTTCAAAAATGCATACAAAATCGGTGGGAGGGGTTTGAGTTCATTTGTTGAGGTTCATGGGTTCATTACCGGTCGATAGAGAGGCCAAAATTTCTATTCTTCTTCTCCAATACCCACAGCCTTAAGCTCATTTCTTGAAGTCGTGTTGCTCTACAAGGCAGTAGTAACTGCAGTTAATATCTCTTGCACTTGCTGTTGGTTAACTGTTCTTCGAGTGGTATCTAAAATCTCAGACTTCTTCAAAGTGTCCTCTCCCAGAGTGCATATGCCTTTACCCCGAATGAAAATATTGAGTTCCAAGGTCATATTTCCAAATGTAGGTGCATGACTCCATTAGGCAATTGATGATTGCATTTGGAAGTAGCCAAAAACGGTCTCCTAATATGATGGGCCATGATTAGGTCCTATTGCAGCGGTTACGTATCAGAATCGACAAAATCTCTGGATAAGCAAAGATCATGCTTTATGAAACGTCCTCAATGGTTCCTTTTGGTATTTTAATAGACCTATCGAAAGTGTGATGGAAGTGGGTTTGATTCACCCAAACCCGGGCTTGTACGAGAATCTGACGAGGTTCACACTAGCTCGGGTCTAAATTGCTTCTCCCGCGCTGATGCCTCAATATTCAGAGATGTAAGGACATCACAGTTATATACTTAAACAGGTCTTATACAATGGCACTAACTTGCTTTCAGTTAAAGGCCTTTTATTTACATTAAGACCCTTTTCTGCAGTGCACAAATCCTTTAAGAATTTTAACGTGGGTAGATTCCTATTTAATCATATCGAGGAAGATATTGACTTTCTGTTGCCATAATACTTCCAACATTACATTTGGTTAACATAATTTTTCTTTTCTTGGGAGAACTGGAAACGGAGGGGAGCATTCTAATCTTCTCTTCCTTGCGATTGTTCTTACGAAGTGGCTCATCCACCTAATGGAGCGACTTGGTGGCTTTGGTGCTGTTGGCTTTAATTCCTACCACTTCATTAAAGTCTAGCGCCTTCACCGATTTTTGCATTTAAGTCTCGGTCAGTCTGTTTCATTCACCACTTTACGATATTGTTGTGCTGGAAGGTATTGCCTGAACAGAGGCTACTGATTAGACAATTTTGAAATCTCCAAAATGCATATTGTCAATTTCTGTTGAGTGAACTCTCTTGCTTCAATTTTTCGACTAGTTTGGACATTCGGCATATACGTCATATCTACAAATATGCTACCTTACTTAAATTCGAGATTGCACGTTTCATGAAGGAGAAGATAGTGGAGGCATCTGTTGTGTTGTTGAAGTGGATCTGAACTGCTGCTGTTCTGCTGGAGGGATATATACTGGGGGTTTTGGCTTCCCTGGCATGTTTGAGTAGTTTTTCCAATTATGAATGTTGGAGTTGCCAAATGGAGCATTCATTGGTGATTTACCCTGATTCACAATTTGGACATGGTCTTGGCATTGTTCCCCATAGTGACCATTTGAATAACAGTTGTAGCAAGAAGGTTGGCATGTTGATAACTCATTTACTGAGTGCATTTTATACTGATTTTTTATTTCCATCTCATCCAGTCTTCTAGTTAAAATGGTCAATTTTTCTCTCACTTCCGATTATTGTCCTGGAAAGTGTGAATGGGACCTGTTGGCAGGTGCCTTGGGCCTTCGGTCTCCATTGGACGAGGTTCATCCCATGCCTTAGAGGTTTCTTCTATAGTTTAAAGTCAAGCCTCATGCAGGTGTTTACTTAAAAAGTTACCCCTGCACATTGTTTCTAGCAATTGTTTCATAGGTGGGGACATACCGTCATAGAAATGATTCACCAACATCCATGTATCAAACCCATGATGTGGGCATGCACTGATGGTCTCCATAAATCTCTCCCAACACTGATAAAACCTCTCACCATCCTGAGCTGCAAAGGTGTAAATTTGTCTTTTCAAATTGTTGGTCTTATGAGCACTGAAGAACTTCTTCAAGAATTACGCTGTGGCTCGGCCCCGTTTCTAATGGTTCTAGGCCTCAGTGAGTTTAGCAAATCTTGGCCTTGTCCTTTAGGGTTAGTGGAAATGCTTTTAGCTTCAGCAAATCCATGTCCATCGCACCTTCCTTAAAGGTAATTTAAACCTCCTCAAAATCCCTAATATGAGTGTATGGTTTCATTTTCCATACCATGATATGTGGGAGTAGAGTGCAATATGGCCTCCTTGCTACATCTTCGACGGGAGGAATGATATAGGATGGGGCACTAACTCTAGGAGGGATTTGGATGTGATCCTCATGGTCTGGTTGTTGGTTCATTGGGGTTCCAGGCTGACTCTGTTGTTCTTGGGTAGTGGATCCATGGTATCCGGTCGTATTACCCAGCGACTTGACATCTTAGTCGGTTATTAATGCAGGATTCTATGCAGTCTACGTGTGTCTCCTATCCCTTTGTTGCTATAAACCTGTTACAAGAATTTGTAGAATAACAAAAAGTACCAACAAAGCACCAAAAGGTTAAAATTAGCTAACAAAGTAAGCGAGATGAAAAGCAAAAGCAGTCTTGATTCTTTAAGTGATGAAAACTTGTGATTACTATGGCCCGGGACCACAAAAAAAAGAGTTAAAAGGTTACCTTCACTTGTGATGTTGATCACAAGTACACTTCAACTCATCATTAGTAGTTTGGCACCATCGACAACGACGCCATTTTGATTCGTGCGCGATGGTACAAATAAAATCAGCAAAATTTATATACACCTAAGTTCCTACTATTTAGTAGTCAAGCGCTCTTTACGATATAGTGGTCTAAGTCGAACAGGGATGGGTTTCATCTTAGGAATGATTTGCATAGGGTGCACGAAGGTAAGACTTTCTATTTGGACTTTTGGATTTGTTTCAAAAAAGCGAGTGAGTAGGTTGGCTGAATAAGCGTAGGCGAAAGTGAAGTGTGAAAAGTTAACTTTGAAGATTTAGGTCACTAACTTAGGAGTAAACAAGTGTCCTCGGGTTTATCCTCGCGTTATGACAAGCAACCTATAGTCCAAGCCTGGCCGGATCTATGTTTGCCCAAACAATCTCACTAAATCAACTCTATTTGAGCCTTTAATTGCTCTTCATCTATGGCCTCTGTCGATTTGAAACCACAACATTAAATATCATCTGAAACAGTAAGACCGTCTAATGAACCACGGTGCATCTAGCAATAAATGTCTGTATCCTGAAACATCTTTGTTAAGTGCTGGCCAGTATAACATTCAATGCTATTAATATATTTTGAAAGATAGGGCCATAAACACGGTACTGTAGCTTTTAATACAAGAGGGCTGACACTGCATATGCCCAGTACTAAACTAGCTTCCTTCTCTTCAAAGAAAAGAGCAGCCAAGCATCTCTTGAGTTGTCATCCTCAAGAGGGGTGTTTGGCAGCCAGAAAATAAGGAAAGGAGAGAAGAGGAAAAACCAAACCCTAACTAAAATACGAGACTTTATTTACAAAAATAAAAACTTGCCAAAATATCTTCTCCCCCCTTTGTTGCTTAGGGTTACAAAATGGGAGGGGGCTTATATAGGCCACCCAATGTATGAAAATACCATAAAGCCTAACAATTTGGCTAAAATTAGGGACAAAGGAGTAATATACCAAATTTGAAGTCGGTTGGCATTAATTACAAAAGTGTGACAAGGCGTTGAATTTAGCTAAAGACGAGAGCAAATTTCATTGAAAGCGTGAAAATTTCGTAGCTAGCGAAAATTCATCCTTCTTGAAATCACCAAGAGATAGCGAAATCATGAATTTTTCGCTGGCGATGACTGTATTCGCTAGCTAGCGAAATTTCGCTAACAAGCGAGAAATTCTTGTGAGTGGCAATGCAAAATTTCGCTGGAAGCAGTGCTAGCGAAAATCACGAGATTCACAGCGAAAATTGACAATTTCGCTAAGGTGCGAGAATTTTAAACTAAGGTTGCGAAATTTCATAATCGGTAAATTTTAGCAATCTTAGAAGAAAATTCTGGGATTTCTTGATTCATCTTTGCATTGCTTCCTGTCTCTCTTGCATCGATTTCCATCCTTTGCCTTCATTCTTTCTTTGATTTTTAGTGCATTTTGATGACAGTGAGTTCAATCTTCATGATTCATCATATGTCTCGATATTGAACTCCCAAAGTATGCAAAAACCTGCAAAACAACCAAAAATAACCTCTAAACGGCATTAGTGATACTAAGAAGACTTGAACACTTCAATTGGCATAAATGACATGATTAGTGCGCAAAAAGCACTCAAAACCTATCTAATATAGGGTTCAAAATAGCACTTTTTGGGCACTAATCAGGCATTAGTGTAGAGAAAGCACTATTAGACTTGGGAGCTAGTGTGAACCTTTTGCCATACTCCATGTACAGCAAACGGCTTGTTTGGAGGGAGGAGGCTGGCGAGCCCACTTCCATCACGCGTAAGCTCGTAGATGGGTCACATTAAAATGCAGTGCCATTGAGGATGTTTTAATGCAAATTGGGCCAGTTCTGCCTATCCGATTGGATTTTGTCGGTACTTGACACGAGAGGCGGGTTGCAATGGGGGCCAATCATTTGCCCATCATATTGGGAGAATGCATTCTTTGCTACTTGAATGCCATAATAAATTCTTAGGAATGGGGTTATGCAACTCACGTTTGGGAATATGACCTTAGAACTCAATATCTTCCATTTGAGTAAAAGGCATATGCACTCAGAGGAGGACAACTGTGAAGAAGTCTGCATAATAGATACAATTCTTGAAGAACAGGCTAATGGCTGACAGAGTGCAGATGTGTTAACCCCTAGTTATCCTAAGTGCCTTGAAACAACAAGAACCTCAATGCATGAGCTTAGTGTAGGGATACTGGAGAAGGAAAATATAAATTCTACCTCTGTTGGTGCCAGACAAAGACCTCAACGTTAGATCTCGAACCCCTAGTTTGAGTTAAAATATGCATTCTGGAAGAAAATAGCGATGTCCGGTTAATGATATCATCGCGTGGCCGCTTCAGAGAGACTGCCTACTTTTACACCTCTCAGAACAAGCAAGCTTTGGGGTGGAAAATTTCTGATTTAAAAGGCATAAACCCAACAATTTGCACCCATCACATTTATTTAGAAGAAGAATCTAAGGCTGTTAGGCAGCCACAGAGGAGGTTGAATCCTCACTTGTAGGAATTAGTTCACATTGAAGTCTGAAGAGAATTATCGGTGGAATTCATTTTACCCCATATCTGATAGCACTTGGGTAAGCCCAACCCAGGTGGTGCCCAAGAAGTCAAGAGTGACAACTGTGAAAAATGAAAAGGGTGAGGAATTGTCTACCCGACTTACTACCGGTTGGAGGGTGTGCATAGATTATAGGAAGCTCAATGAAGTAACAAGAAAAGATCACTTCCCATTGCCATTCATTGATCAGCTTCTTGAGAGAGTTTCTGGACACCCATTCTATTGCTTTTTGGATGGGTATTCAGGGTACTTTCAGATAGAGATTGCACCAGAGGATCAAGAAAACACCCATCCTTCAGCCTCACCTACCCGGGAGGATGCCTTTTGGTTTTTGCAATGCCCCGGCCACTTTTCAGAGATGTATGCTTAGTATGTTTAGCGATATGGTGGAGTGCATAATGGAAGTATACATGGATGATATCAATGTATATGGAGGCGATTTGAAAATGCGACTAATCTTGGGGCAATCTGAGAGGTGCGCAGAAAAGATTTGGTGCTTTCGACTAGGAGAAGTGCCATTTATGGTTAACCAAGGAGTGTCTTGGGGCACATCATTTCAGCGGGGAATAGAAAGAAGTTGACAAAGCAAAAATTGAACTTATTTCCAAACTGCCATCTCCAACAAATGTAAAAACAGTTAGGCAATTCCTTGGTCATGCAGGCTTCTACAGAAGATTCATCAAGGACTTCTCGAAGATTGCTAAACCCCTTTATAAGCTCTTAGAGAAAGATGCTAAATTTGTTTGGGAAAAAGAATGTCAGGAGAGCTTTGAAGAGCTGAAGTCCCATTTGACCACTGCACCAATAGTACGAGCACCCAATTGGCAGTTGCCTTTTGAGGTGATATGTGATGCAAGTGATCTTACTATTAGAGCAGTACTTGGCGAAGATGGAAGACCTCATGTAGTCTATTAAACAAAACCTTGAATGAAGCACAAAGGAACTATACTACTACGAAGGTGTTAGCGTGGTCGCCTTGGAACCAAATTTCGAGCATACTTGGTGAGGTCTGATATAGTCATTTTGAGATCATTCCGCTTTGAAATATCTCTGACCAAGCAAATGCCAAACGAGACTTATCTAGATGGGTTCTTCTACTTCAAAATTTAACTTGCAAATTAAAGATAAAGAAATTGCAGAGAATGTGGTGGCGGACCATCTTTCAAGGTTAACGATAGCCATGACACTCATAGCACACCCATCAATGATGAATTTCTTGAAGAATCTCTAATGCAGCTGGAAAAAGCTCCCTGGTATGCTCACATTGCCCGATTTCCTCATGAAATCATCTAATTGGAAAGAGCGAGGATAAGTATTTCTTTGCGAAGATCCATTCCTATTATTGGGAAGAGCCCTTCTTGTTTAAATACTGTGCAGATTAGATAATCAGGAAGTGTGTTCCTGAGGAAGAACAACAGGGAATTCTGAGCCACTGCCACAAGAGTGTCTGTGATGGTCACTTTGCTTCCCAGAAGAGCTGACAATGAAGGTCTTGCGGTCACGGTTTCTCTTGGCCTTCCTTGTTTAAAGAAGCACACCAAATGTGTCGTGTGTGATGGGTGCCAGGCTCGAATTGTCTCGCCGTCATATGGTCTTACGAACCCAATTTTAGTGGTCGAGCTATTTGATGTTTGGGGCATCGATTTCATGGGACCTTTCCCCACATCTTATGGTCATACATACATATTGGTGGGAGTGGACTATGTGTCTAAGTGGATTGAAGCAATCCCTTGCAAAACCAATGACCACAGGGTGGTGCTTAAATTCTTGAAAGCAAACATCTTTTGGCTTGGGTCACTATATTGATAAAATGGGGTTATGAAGGTGTCCTCGGGTTATTTCCTCGCATTAGGGCAAATGACATATAGTCATAGCCAAAACCGGATCTTTGTTTAGCTTTAAAAAACCAACCCTCAAAACACTCCTATTTGAGTCAAAACATATACTGAGCATTTAATGTTCCAATAGTTTGAAAACATAGCATTTAACCTCATTTCAATGGCTCGTAAATGACATCTAAGAGATATCGATTCATCACACCATTAAAGAATGCATTGAACCTAAGAAGCATAATGATATTGACCAAAAGAAACACATTAAATAACTTTAAACCCCTATTTGGTAAGGTTGGAATAATCGTGCACCTTCGATTAAAGCGGAACACCTACCAAACCACCATTAACCAAACTAGCAACCCTCCCCTCTTCCAAGGCTTTGAGACTTAGCCAAACATCCCTTGAGTTGTCATCCTCAAGGGGTGTGTTTGGAAGCCAAGAAAATGAGAGAAAGAAGAGAGAGAAGAGAGCAAACTGTAACCTAAAACAAAAGCTGTGGGTTGAAAGCTTGAATAATAAGTTAGGGTTACAAAAGCTATAAGGTGGCTTATATAGCCATACAAGATGTGTGAAATACCAAAAAAAACCTAAAATATATGATTACAATAGGGATAAAATGGGAATTACACAAAAGGAGGTCGTTTGGAACCAAAACACAGGGGGATAAATTTCGCTATGCAGTGAATTTCGCTATCATAGCGAAAATTTCGCTATGATAGCGAAATTTCGCTATCATAGCCAAAATACAAGGCATAGCGAATTTAAGTCTCTATGCCTGATAACTGGCTATGATAGCGAATTTTCGCTATCATAGCAAAATTTCGCTATCATAGCGAAAAAATGTGCATAGCGAAAATTTCGCAGGGATTGCGAAATTTTCCCAATGCATAGCGAAAATCCTGCATTCCTGCATTCCCTTCTGCATTGCCTCCTGCATTCAGTTCAGCCTCCATCTCTTCAATTCCTCTTAACATTTCTTCATCCCGGCAGTGAAGTCACATTTGAGAATCCTCGGCATTCAGCAGATCTGAAACCAAGCTTGAAGTGTAGTGAGGCTCACAAAATCTGCAAAAATACAAAAAACGAACTCGAAACAAAAATCAGTGGTACTAAGTGGACCTGCACATGTCAATTGGCTTAATTCACATGATTAGTATGCAAAAAGCACTCATAACCTATCTTAAATAGGACTCAAAATAGCACTTTACGGGTCTTAATCACTAACCACGACGTATTGCTAGTTCCTTAGCAATGGTAAAAACAATCAAGGTATGCATGCTATGCTTTTGCAAAAAGTGGATGCTGTCCAAAAAGTGTGCATACAAATAGGCTTTACCTTTAGTATGAACAATTTAGACCCTGTACGAAAACCATCATGAGATAACAAATGCCATATAAGAACAAGTTTCAGGGCAACATCAATTCCAAAGAAGTCAACCTGAACTTCCACCTAAATCTAATTGTTCTTATGGTAACCAGTTTGCATCAATAAGTTTGCCGTATTCCTCCCCAAACGACTCTTTGCACGGGCCTTAAGCGTTGACCAACCTAAATAGGGCCCAACTACCTCTTGTTTCTTTCTTTGATTGTATTGTAGGATGCAATGCTAAACCTTTCGACTTCACAAGTCAGGTGTAATAGGGGTCCATAGATGACTCCCAACCAATTAGGTTTAGGGCATCAAGCCAAAGGATCAGCGACCACAAACTCTGAGCTTCACCCGGACTTGAATGACTTTAATTAAGCACTACAACTCGCTAAACTCTACCCATCCACCCGTGTAGCGAACACTAAGTGATGACTCGAGCCAGTAGTTTAGGAGCATGGGCATTAAAGGCTTTCGCCATATACCCCTCGGACCGTGTTTGGGTTTCAAGGCAAAGCGTCACGGCTTTTATTTTTCTTTTTCTTCTTTTCTTTTTCTTTTTCCTTTTTCTTTTCTTTTTCAATTGGAAGGCTACATTGGTCTTCTTATGTGGGTAACACAATTCTATTACGGGTCGTCAACAGATTTAAGGCCGGTTTTGCAAAGTGAAAAGAGGTGTATAGCTTCTCAACCTATTGATAGCGTGTGCGTGTATTGGATTAGCAAAATGAGGATGTACAAGGTTAAATACGCTGGAACTTCAATCGACCAAAAACTAAATCATACATGGAATTGTTCTAACATTAAGGTAGCATACAGGGCTTTAATTCTTCAACTAAAGGCAGGAGTAGAAACACAAAATACAGGCAGAAAAAGCAATCTCAAAATTAAAGAAAGATTTTAGACGCTGCGGGCATGTATGTCGGTAAAACTAATTTAAATATGAATAGCCACCTCGTGACCGGCATGGGAATGAAAAAGCTAGAGGATGGAACGGTACCTCCTCAAACATGGTGGCAGGAGAAGGGTCATCCCCAGTGGTTGATGTTATTGTAGTTGTCAACGCAAAGCAAAAATCAAATGGCAAACACTGATTACTAAAAAAAAAATTTTTAAACGAAAAGAAACTTAATCAAAACTAAGCAATTAAATTAGTGGCTACGAAACAGCGAGAGCCACCCTTAAACTAATATTGGCTGTGGGACTCAAGGAGGATCCAAAAGGAGAATTTCCTCCCTGACGGTCTACTGCACAATATAGGGCTTCACCCTCTTTCCATTGACTTTGATCACCCTAATATCATTGGATTGAGTGAGTCCTCTTGAACCATTGGGGTGTACTTTCTTTGAAATATGAATGGACCGAGTCCATCGCGACTTGAGCTGCGGAAATAGATGGAGTTTGGAATCATATAGGGGACTTGGTCCCCCTTGTTGAAATTCATGCGGTTAATCATTTGATCATGCCATTTTTATCTTTCCTTGCAATCTTCGAATTCGTAGGCATCATTTCGTATTTCCTCAACTCATTGAGATCAAGGAATCTTGACTCAAATACTACTTAGATCCATGTTCAGCTGCTTGATTGCCCACCATGCTTTATATTCGATCTCCATTAGAAGGTGACATGCCTTACCATAGACCAACCGATAAGGGGACATTCCAAGAATTGTTTTGAAAGTTGTTGGTGAAACTGATTGAATCAAAGCGATATGATGGACAGTCTTTTCTCATTTCTTTGTTCACCATCTTCATTAGAATGGTCTTAATCTCCCTATTAGCAAGTTCTACTTGACCACTTGTTTGAGGATGGTAAGGGGTGGCCACTCTGTGTTTCACACCATATTTAGCCATGAGGTTTTCAAAAGGTTTGTTACCAAAATGTGAACCCCCATCACTAATAATGGCTTTTGGTACCCCGAACCTATCCCACACTTTTTAATGCAAATCTGAAAAATCCAAATAAAAGTCTCACCATTTTGAATCATGATACGAATCATTTGTGGGATGAAAACCCATCCCCGTGTTTGACCCTAGACCGCTATATTGCAGTAGCTTGACTACGCGATGAAAGGTATAGGAAACAAATTTGTTGATTAAGTCACCTATAGTGGCACGAATCAGTGTATGGATTTTCATTTTCCATACCATGAAATGTGGGAAGTAGGGGCACCAGATAGGGTCTTACAACCACATCATCAGCAGGTGGTATGATGCATGAAGGTGCACTCACCCTAGGAAGGTGTATGTGGTCCCTCATTGACCTGTATGCTATTGGATTCACCAAGATACGCTTGTTTGACTTTGTTGTTCGCCGGTGAGGATCCATTAGCTCAACGTACTGCTTGATTTCACAACCTTGATCGGTTAGTGTACTCTTTACGATGCACTTTGATATATCTCTATCGATGATGCATAAACACACAGCGACACAAAGAAAAAGCGAAGAACAACAAGGCTTGCCAAAAAGATTAGTGTTAGCCAAAATGTAAAATGACTGTAATGGTAAAAACAGCCTAGCAGTGACTGCTGAGTAAAAAAAAAAATTGAGATTCTAAACAATGAAAATCAAAAAGGGTTAAAAGGTCATCAATACTTGTAATGAAGATTACAAGTACATGTCAACTCATCATCTGTAGTTTGGCACCATCCCCGGAAACGGCGCCATTTGATTCATGCCACGGTAGGGTGATCCGGAATCAACAAAATTTGTTTCCTATTTTCCTCTTTGCGTGGTCGAGCTACTCTGATTATAAGCGGTTTAAATTCGAACAAGGATGGGTTTCATCTTACAAATGATTTGTATCATGGTTCAAAATGGTGAGAACTTTTAATTTGGATTTTAGGATGGCATTGAAAAGTGTAGGAATGTTCTTGTCTTCAGTTCAGCTAAGCAGTTTAAATAAGGTGTAAATAGAGACCTTGAAGGCTTGGGTCCTTTAGTTCAGGCTAATGAGTTATAAAGGTGTCCTCGGGTTATTTCCTCGCGTGAAATGACATATAGTCATAGCCAAGCCGGATCTTTAACCCAGCTTTAAACCAACCCTTAAAAACATTCCTAGTTGAACCAAACCATTTACTGAACATTTAATGTCTCTGCAGTTGAAAACCAAGCATTTAATCTAGTTTTAGTGGCTCGTAAATGACATCTAATGGATGTCAGTGTATCTACTATTAAGAATACTGCTGAACCACGAAGCATACCAGAAGTATTGACCAAGGAAATACATTAAATAACATTAAACCCCTAGTTTGGGCAGTTTGAAACACATAAATCTGAGTGCACTCCATTAAAGCGAGAGGAACACCTACAAACCATTAACCAACCTAGCAACCCTCATCTTCAAGGTTTTGAGGCTTGCAAACATCCTTTGAGTTGTCATCCTCAAGGGTGTGTTTGGCAGCCGGAAAAATGAAGAAAAGGAGAGAAGAGAGAAAACTGTAAACCTAAATGAAAAGCTGCGTGGATTGAAAGTTGAATGAAAGTTAGGGTTACAAAAAGTTATAAAGTGGCTTATATAGCCTTACAAAATGTGTGAAATACAGAAATAACCAATATAATAAGATTACATTGAGGTCAAAATGGGAATTACACAAAACAGGGTCGTTTTTATCACAAACGGAGAGCGAAATTTCGTATGCATAGTGAATTTGGCTATCACCGCGAAAAATTGCGGGCATAGCGAAAATTCATTTCGCTATGCTCATTAATTTTTTCTGCTGATATGAAAATATGGCTGGCAAAACTTTCGCTAGGACTCTTGAAATTTTCGCTACAAATTACGAAATTTTAAGCAATCCTTCTGGTACCGTATGCCATAAATCATTGTTCATCTGCATTGCTTCAAACGTCGGTAGGAATTTCTTCATTTCTAGCTTCATGATATCACCGAAAATTCATACGAACCCAGCATAAAACATCACAATTAAGATGCCAAGCTTGATATGATGGGCGGGAGTTCCTTTGCGAAACACCGCAAAACTACCAATCTGACCTCGAAACAAAATAAGTAAGTACTAATCGGACCACGTAAATCGGCTTGAGTGGCATGATTGATGCATAAAAGCACTCAAAACCTATCTTTAAATAGAATTTCAGAAAGCTAGCACTTTTGGTGCTAATCAACTACTCAACTCGGGCCATGCACCCCGAGTCGGTTCATTTCGGCCCGATTGTACATGCGCGGCCTCGGTGCGGGGCCAATGACTCAATTTGAAGAGCTCGAATACTTTCGGCTTCGGGCCATGCGAGTCAATTTAGCTCGGGCAATTTAACCCGCAAATTCGGGCGCCCGGAAGCCCGACTCAATTTTGAGGTTTAACTTCAATCAACTCGATCCATGCGGCCCAATAGTCGATTCGGCTCAGCCATTCGGCCCACGGGCATCGGCAACTCAATTCGAAGAACTCTGTTGCTGACTCGTGCCATGCATACCCGAGAGGCCGGTTCAGCTCGAGCTGGTCGCCCATAAGGCCTCCAGCAGGAGCCCGACAACATAATTTTGGAAAGGCTCAAGTACTCAACTCAAGGCTATACGGTCAAGAGTCGGTTTAGCTCAAGAGCAATTTAGCCATGGAGGCCTCGAGCCTAAAATTTGTGACTGATTTTAAAGACCTAAACGACTCAGCTCGGGCCAGTGCAGGCCAGAGAGTTAGTTCACGCTTAGTCGATTAATCATAAGGCCTCGACCACAGGGCCCAACAACTCGAATTTTGAAGAGCTCGACTACTCGACTCAGGGCCATGCATCCACGAGTTAGTTCGGCTCGAGTGGGTTGGCTAATAAGGCCTCGGCGCTCAGAGCGATAAGCTTAATTTGAAGAGCTCTTCTCGGCTCGGGCTATGCAACCCCGAGAGTCGGTTCGTTTCGAGGCCCGGTTAGCCATGATCATAGTAACTCAATTCGATGCTATTTCTCAACTTAGGCGAGCGGCCCGAGTCGGTTATTTCAATTAGTCGTATAATGCTTCAACAGCCAGGAGCCCTCATCTCGATTTGAAGAGCTCAATACTCATTAAGTCCATGCAACTGAGGTCAATTCAACTCGGGCAATTAAGCCCATAAGGCCTTAGCGTAGAGGAGCCCAGCAGCTCAATTTTGAAGAGCTCAACTACTCAACTCAGGCCATGCAGCCTAACAGTTAGTTTAGCTCACGCAATTTAGCCCGTAGAACTCGGCCTGAGAGGCGACAAGCAATTGAAAGAGCTTTCAGCTACACAAATGAGATGTAGCCCAAGAGTTAGTTCAGCTCAAGAAATTTAGCCCATAAGGCCTCACCTCCCAAAACTAACGACTCAATTTGAAAGGCTCAACTCATGAACTCAGGCATTTGCAACTGAGAGTCGGTTCATCTCGAGGCAATTAAGCTGCCAAGACCTCGGCGCTGAAAGCCCGACTCGGTTTGAAGAGCTCAACTACTCAACTCAAGCCATGCAGTCCAAGAGTCAGTTCAGCTCAGACAATTAAGCCCATAAGACCACAGCCCAGGTAAGCAGAAGCTCAGTTTGAAGACCACAACTACTTAACTCATTCCATGAGGCCCAATAGTGAGTTCAGCTCAAGCAATTAAGCCCATTAGGCCTCAGCGCCGAGGAGCCCAGCAGCTCAATTTTTAAGAGCTCAACTACTCAACTCAGGCCATGCAGCCCAAGAGTAAGTTCAACTCAGGAAATTTTGCCCATAAGTCCTCAAGGCCCACAAGACAACTGACCTTGGTCACGAAGAGCTCAACTACTCAGCCCGGGCCATCGGCCCAGAGTTAGTTCTGCTCAGGAAATTTAGCCCATAAGGCCTCGCCGGCCAGGAGCCCAACAACTCAATTTGAAGAGCTCAACTACTCAACTCAGGCCATGTAGCCCAAGAGTCAGTTTAGCTCAGGCAATTAAGCTCATAAGGCCTCAGTGCCCAGGAGCCCAGAAGCTCAGTTTGAAGAGCTCAACTACTAAACTCAAGCCATGCAGCTCAATAGTCAGTTCAGCTCAGGCAATGAAGCCCATAAGGCCTTAGCGCCTAGGAGCCCAGCAGCTCAGTTTGAAGAGCTCAACTACTCCATTCAAGCCATGCAGCTCAAGAGTCAGTTCAGCTCAGGTAATTTAGCTTATAAGGCCTTAGCACCGAGAAGCCCAACATATCAGTTTGAAGAGCTTAAATACTCTACTTAGGCCATGCACCCCAAGAGTCAGTTCGGCTCGAGGTATTTAGCCCCATAAGACCTCGACGCCCGAGGCCCGGCTGGTTGAAGAGCTTAACTACTCAACTCAAGCTTTGTACCCTAAGAGTCAGTTCAGCTCTGGCAATTTAGCCCATAAGGCCTCGGCGCCCAGGAGCCCAGCAGCTCAGTTGGTAGAGCTCAAATACTCAACTCGGCTCGGTTATTTCGGTGGCATCGAGAGTGGGTTGCAGGCCATTAGCCTATGCAGGTATCGGGCGCCCAAGAGCCCAGCAGCTCAATTTGAGGAGCTCAACTACTTAACTCAGACAATGCAGCTCAAGAGTCAATTCAGCTCAGGCATTCAGCCCACGGAGCCTTAGCAACTCAGTTTGAAGTGGTCAACTACTCAACTTAGGCCATGCAGCCCAAGAGTCATTTCATCTCAGGCAATTAAGCCCATAAGTCCTCAGCACCAAGGAGCCTTGCAACTCAATTTTGAAGAGCTTAACTACTCAACTTAGGCAATGCAGCCCAAGAGTCAGTTCAGCTCAGGCAATTCAGTCTATAAGGCCTCAGTGCCGAAGAGCCCAACAACTAAATTTTGAAGAGCTCAACTACTCAACTCAGGCCATGCAGCCCAAGAGTCAGTTTAGCTCAAGCAATTTAGCCCATAAGGCCTCAACGCCCAAGAGCCCAACAGAAACAATTTTTAAAGGCTCAACCTCTGAACTCGGGTCTGTGTATTAGATTCAATTTAGCTCGAAGCAATTTGTAGCCTTAGCGCGGGGAGTGATGATGAGTGCCTAAAACATTCGGGTTATATAGCGTTACGTCTTGGTTTAGCGTTATTTTACATTTAAATACGTATTTTTATAGTTTAATACCTGATTAGTTCCATTGGTGTGAATGCAGGTGCAATTGGTGTGGAAAGGGCAGTTTCTGGAAGCATTCTAGAGCATCGGATGAAAGTGCATAAAGATGGCTGGAACGTCGCGACGTCCCCACGTAGCGATGTCCCCACGTAGCGATGTCCCCACGTCGTGACGCCCCAACGTCTCGACGTTGAGTCAACTAATTTAAAAGTCAACAAGTGGCAACGTCGCGACGCCTCAACGTCGCGACGTCTTAACGTCACGACGTCTCAACGTCGCGATGTTACAACGTCGCGACGTCCGCGTGAGTTCTGTCTTCTCATCATTAAAAGCAAAAAGGGGTGCAGAATTCGGTATCGGGATCGTGACTGGGCCGAAGCAGGCAGCAGTGAAATTGATCTTGAAGAAGAGCCCGTGATTTGTATTTTCCTTTGTTTTAGACAATAGTACCGATGTTTTACATATTACATATTAGTGTTTTCTTATTCAGTATGTTCTAGATTTATACCTAGGGTGTTGTTGAACCCTGTCACGATTACATGGATTAAAGATCAGTATTTCATATTATTCAATTGTTTATGATTTGTTATCATCTGCTTTATATCTATGAATCCTGTACATGGTGATGTCTGGCCAACATTAGCGTGACTATACTGGAGATCCGAGATTCGAGAGATGAGGATATCCAGGGATCTGAGTAGAGCAGCCTTCGATCGATTCGGTGAATAGAGATAATTCGATCTCGAAGGTAGCAATTAAGGTTAGAACATTTAAGCATTTCAGAGTATTGAGTTGGGGTAGAGATACACTCAACTCTACTAGCGAGATAGAAGAATACACCTTGAGAGAGGGTATTTCGTAAGCAAGATCACCTAACCATTAATAAATCATAAATAAACTGAATAATATCATCTTTAAGAAATAATCCATCGAAAGTGGCAGGGGGAGACATAGCCCTAGTCTCCATTACACAGTAATTCATTCAGATCAGTTAGTTTAGTTTAAATTCAGACACTAGTACTCTTTCACACAATCATTATATCGGATAATATTTAAAAGCCAATCTACGTATTGACACACCTATCCCTAGTGGATCGATATCCGTACCATAGGTACACTATATTACTTGGGGCGACGCGTGCACTTGCGTGCATAGGCGTACATTTTACATATCACGTTTTATTTTGTCAAGTTTTTGTGGCATTCTTAGGGTGATAGGTTTAAGTGATATAGAGAATAAAGAAATTAGATATTACTCGGAATTTTTACTATTTATTTGTTATTACAAGTCTTTATTAATTTGGTCTTTGTGTTTCGGTGTGTGTTTGGGTTAGGTTTCGTGATTACATCGTGACAGAGATTAGGTTGACCAACATCTGTTTGATCTGAGTCGAAGAACTTTACGAGTCTGTAGACGAGAGAACGGAATAGACTAGAAATCCAGCGATCATGGAAACCAATGAAGAGCATGATCTTAGCATTGAGCAAAACGAGACACAGAGAGGCCGAAATGGGAATAACGGAAGGAATCAAGCACCCAGGCCGTTTATACAGCCAGATGATCCATTCATGTTGCTAGAGGAGTTTGCACTACCGCCTACTGTTGTTCAGACAGCTATCAGAAGACCACCTATTCAGGCTAACAACCGAGGTTGAAGTCGGTCTTCTGGATGTGAGACATCTTTTGTTTACCGGGTTGCCTAATGAGAATCCAAATATGCATTTGACCTTCCTTGAAACTGCGATACGATCAAGTACAATGGGGTTATTGAAGAGAGGCACTCGGATTCGGGTGTTCCCTTTCACTAGGTGACCAGAGCCAAGCATTGAGTACAGCAATGAGTCGACCAGTTCATTACTTCATGGAGCGATTTAGTGCGAAATTCGACCAAGTTTTCCCACCCTCGAAAATTGCACAACATGCAAGAGATCAATACTTTTGGATAACTGAGGGAGAGAGCACAGCGAAGGCATGGGATAGATTTCACGAACTATTGAGGAAGTGCCCACATCCTGGTGACCGGATGGATGCGGAGTCCGTACTTTCTATAATGGTGCGAGGAATGCAACTAGAGCGATGATTGATGCCTCGTTTGGAGTTTTTATAATGAAAACCACGGACCAAGCTTATGAAATTTTGGAAGATGTTGCAACCAATACAAATGGGTGGCCTCGAAGAGAGAACTACCGGTAAAAGTGTCGTGGTTGGCACGGATGTGGGGTTTCAACAATCGAAGTTAATCATCTTGCCGAAATTTGACTAAACGGTTAACTGGAAACTGACAGGAACCGCGAATACCATACAGACTAACCCATGGGAGTTTTGTGAATTCTGTGGAGGACAGCACAATAGCACGAAGTGCGAGTCGAGGAAGCAAGCAGTGAGCGGGCCCGGTCACGTGTCAGGTTGAATCGATTAATCGGTCTGCAATGAATGATATCGTAATTCTCGGAATCAAAATCAAGGCCAAGGGTGGGCGTAACAATCGAAATTAGACGGTCGGAACAATCAAAGGGTATGGATGGAGACAATCATAACAATATGCCATCAAACCGAGATAGCGAACCACCTCCTGAGAAAAAGGTGGACTTAGAACAAGCCCTTGCCTGAATCTTGACTTCCCACTGCGCTTTTATGAATGAGACAAAGCGAATATGCGTATGAGCCACCCAATTGAACAATCAAGCAGCGCAGTTGAGAAACTTGGAGGTACAGATGGGTCAAATGGCCAATCTGTGTGAGAGAAAATGATCGGGTTCCTTGCCAAGCGTTCGAAGTGAACCCGAAGAGATGGGAGCGAACATGTCGCGGTCATGCGAAGTGGTAAGGAATTGGAGACACGGGGCAATCCCGGTTATAGGAGGTAGGGCGAAGGTCATCATTGATCGGAGATGATGATGCGGATGAGAACTGACCTCAAGAGAGAAGCAGTCTGGAAGCACGGCTTGAAGCAGACAACCCACGGTCCCATTTCCCTGACGTCTAAAGAAACTTAAGTTGGATAAGCAATTCACCAAATTCATGGAAGTGTTCAAGAAGTTACACATCAATATCCCGTTTGCTGATGCTTTGGAGCAGATGCCCAGTTATGTAAAATTTATGAAGGACATACTGTCTTAGAAGAGAAGATTGGAGGATTTCGAAACAGTTAACTTAACTGAAGAATGTAGTGCCATACTTCGAGAAAGGCTAGCATTAGCTAAAGACCCGGGTAGTTTCACTATCCAGTGCACCATTGGAAATGCTATCTTTGAGAACACATGTGATTTGGGTGCGGCATTAATCTCATGCCCTTGTCCATTTTTAAGCGTTTGGGATTAAGGTGAAACTCGTCTGGCTAAGTCTGCCGACTTGCCAATATATCCTTGAAGCATTCGAGAGGAGTAATAGAAGATATATGTAAAGGTTGACAAGTTCATCTTCCCCAGCACAGTTTCATTGTATTAGATATGGAAGAGGATAAAGAAATACCCATAATCTTGATGAGACCGTTTTCTTCTGTTGGCGGGACTGATTTGATGTTCGAGGAAGAGGGAGAACTAAATTGAGAGTGCGAAGGTAAGTCAAGTTCAACGTGTTTGAAGGCTGTGAGACATCGGCGGTGATGCTTGCTTCATGGTAGAGATAGTAGAGGCTATAGTGTCTGGCAAAGTGGTCTCTTGATCCTTTGGAGGCTAGCCCTGATGCGAGAATGATTACGAGAATATGGTGAAGAAATGGAAGATATGTAAAATGGATGGATTCTTTCGGACCTAATAGGAGGAAATACTTCGAATCTCTAGGTGAAGGAGCTAAAACGCCAGTGCCATCGGTTGAACAACCACCCAAGATGGAACAAAAACCTCTACCTAGCCATTTGAAGTATGCATATCTTGGGGTAGCATCCACCCTACCAGTGATCATCTCAGCATCCTTGACTGAACTAGAGGAGGAGAAGTTATTGAGGGTCCTTAGAGATCATAAAATGCCCTTTCGGGATGGTCTCTAGCCCGATTTAAAAGTTCGCCCATGTGCATGCATCGTATTTTGCTGGAAGATGGGCATAAACCTTCAGTGGAAGCGCAGAGGAGGTTGAATCCAACAATGAAAGAGGTATTCCGAAAGGAAGTATTGAAATGGCTGGATATTGGGGTAATTTATCCTATTTCGGACAGTGCATGGGTAAGTCCAGTTCAAGTAGTACCTAAGAAGGGAGGAACAACTATCATAAGAACTGAGAATAACATATTACTGCCTTCTCGAATAGTTACCGGGTGGAGGATTTGTATTGATTATCGGAAACTGAACAAAGCCACTCGAAAAGATCATTTCCCATTGCCGTTTCTGGATTAGATGCTGGATCGATTAGCCGGTTATGAATATTATTGCTTTTTGGATGGATATTCCGGCTACAATCAAATTTCTATAGCCGTTGAAGATCAAGAGAAGACGACATTCACGTGTCCCTATGGGACATTCGCATTCAGGTGGATACCCTTTGGGCTATGCAATGCGCCATGCACTTTCCAACGATGTATGATGGCCATATTCTCCGACATGGTTGAGAAGACAATCGAAATCTTCATGGATGATTTTTCGGTATTGGGTAATTCATTTGATAACGTACGGAAAATTTGAGATCAGTATTGATGGTCTGGAGACCCGATGCTGTACTCAATTGGGAGAAGTGTCATTTTATGGTACAAGAGGGTATTGTACTCGGACATAGGATTTCAGCGAGAGGAATAGGGTGAAGCAGGCAAGGTGAAGCAATAGAAAAATTACCTCCACCCTCATCGGTATAAGGGATAAGAAGTTTTTTAGGCCACGATGGATTCTATAGGCGGTTCATCAAAGACTTCTCTCATATTGCAAAACCGTTGTCTAATCTCCTGGTCCAAGGGACCCCATTTGAGTTTGATGCCCAGTGTTTGCACGCTTTTTCAGTATTAAAAGATAAATTGGTATCGGCTCCTATTGTGGTAGCTCCGGATTGGTCCTTTCCATTTAAACTTATGTGTGACGCAAGTGATTTTGCGATTAGAGCAGTGTTAGGGCAGAAACGAGAGAAATTTTTCCAGGTAATCTATTATGCAAGTAGAACCTTGAATGATGCTCAGTTGAATTATGCCACTACAGAAAAAGAACTATTGGCTATCGTCTTTGCTTTTGACAAATTCAGGCCTGATTTGATTGGTAACAAGGTCGTGGATTCTGCGATCATTATGCCATTAAATACTTGATGACTAAAAATGACGCCAAACCTCGATTAATCTAGTGGATTCTTTTGCTGCAAGAATTCGACTTTGAGATTAAAGACAAGAAAGGCACTGAGAACCTAGTGACAGATCATCTTTCACGATTGGAAGGAGCAAGTGATGAGGTTCAAGTGAATGACGATTTTCCGGACGAGCAACTCCTAGCTATTGAAGACAAGAGGGCAGTTCCATGGTTTGCTGATTTCATGAATTATTTGGTAGCTAAGGTAGTCCCTCCAGAATTTAACTATCAACAGAAAAAGAGGTTTTTCGCACACTTGAAACATTACTATTGGGAGGAGCCAATTCTCTACAGACATTGCGCCGACTAAGTGATCCGGAGATGTGTGCCCGAAGATGAAATGAACAGTATTTTGAACCCTTTGCCACTACACCATGTAGGTGGACATTTTAGTGGTCGAGAAACGGACGGCCAAAGTCTTTCAATCGGGCTTCTCTTGGCCTACCTTATTCAAGATGCTCATCATTTCGTATCTACATGCTTGACCAAATGTCAACGAATGGGGGCATTTCTAGAAGAGACGAACCGCCCATAGAAAATCCCATTACGGAAGTAGAAATTTGTTTGACCTATGGGATGATTTCATGGGACCATTTCCCCATCTTATTTGCTTTGTACATCTTCTTGGCGTGGAATTATGTGTCTTGAAGTGGGTTGAAGCAATTCCAGTGCACTAACGATGCCAAGGTAGTGAAGCAATTTCTTCGCAACCAGATATTCTCATGATTTGGAACTCCTCGCGCACTGATCACAGATAACGGTACTCATTTCTGTAATAAGATTATTGACAAGGTTTTGCAAAAGTATGGGGTGCGCCATCGTACATCCCTTGCATATCACCCACAGTCGAATGGGCAAGCAGAGGTCTCCAATTGAGAAATTAAGTCCATTCAGGAGAAAACAGTTAACAGTTCAAGGAAGGATTGGTCTAAAAAGATTGAAGATGCGCTCTGGGCATACCGAACAACATTTAAAACACCTTTGGGTATGTCACCTTTCAGAATTGTTTATGGCAAAGCATGTCACCTGCCTGTGGAATTGGAGCATTGAGCCTACTAGGCAACTCGGCAGTTGAACATGGACAATACACTAGCCGGTGAAGCGACCCTCTCGATGAACTAAGCGGTCGGGAGCGAAGCTTATGAAAATGCCCGCATTTACAAGGAAAAGACCAAAGCCTAGCACGATAAACACATTACCAGGAAGGAATTCGAGGTAGGACAACAAGTCTTCTTGTTTAATTCTCGTCTAAAACTCTTTCCTAGGAAGTTGAAGTCTAGATGGTCCGGTCCTTTCACAGTGACCAAGGTCTTTTCACATGGAGGCCGAGGAGGATTTACACATCACGAGAAAGGAACATTCTGATTACCACACAACGGATGGCTGTATTTTGGGGCGGTTCAATGCGGTCATGAATCATTCCATTGACCGCATCAGACGAGAAGTCTGATGAGCGGTCATAAGAGCTCGGGTTCAGAGCACGTAGAGTGGGGCCGTCAGAAGCTAACGACCCATAAACATAAGCGCTTCTTGGGAGGCAACCAAAGTTTTCTTGCAATTTTCCTTTCTATGGTTTAAATTTTATTATTTGCTTTAAGTATGTTGGTTTGCATTTTACGTCATGTCGGAATCCTTGTTGGATGTCTACTTTGGGACACGTAATTAGAAGAGATGCGGGGGGAGGATCCGTTCAACAAGTTTAAGAGAGTTACAATTGCATGAGGGGAGTTTTCTTTTATCTTAGACCTTTGTTGCATTAATTGCATTTTGGGTCTCCTCTGTAACGTCGCGACGTTGGTTCTCAACGTCGCGATGTTACAACGTCGCGACGTCAATTTGACCCTTCCCTGGAACATCGCGACGTTGGTTTTCAACGTCGCGACGTGTTTTACTTCTGCGGTGCGTTCGCGGCGTTGGCTTTGGCGTCGCGCGTTTGTTTACACTCCTCTAGAACGTCGCGACGTTGGATCTCAACGTCGCGACGTTGGTTTTGCCTTTCTCTGGAACGTCGTGATGTGAGATCCTAACGTCGCGACGTTGATTTTACCAGCTCTCTGGGCGTCGCGGCGTTGGACGGCGTCAGCGGCGTTGGCACATTTCATACGGAGCGTCCTCACGTTGCACCCGAACGTCGCGACATTGCCCTGTTTAAGGCCAAGATCCCCTTCATTTTTACTCTTACCCTACTCCCTCTTGGCTTACACCCTAGTGCCCCCTGTGCCGCCCTTCCACACCAAATCTTACCGGAGTCTATTTCCATCCAGTCAAAGGCCATTGTTTTGCCCTCCGACACCATCACCGGCACTGTCACCACCAGTTCCTCCCACACCTACTCGTTCATTGTCCCTGTCTCGCACCATCCACACTACCAGTAGGTGTCCTCGCCTCGGTTAGGGTTCGGTACTCCTAGGATTCCACATTAGGTCTATTTTGGGCTGGTAGGGTCACATTTAGGGTCACAGTTGCACTCAGTTAGTCTTCGTTTTTCCTAGTGCACTCTAGGTGTTTGTCATATTGTCTAGCCAACTTGGTGCCATTTCATTTCATTACCCTTCCCAGGGCCCGAGTCCTTCCCACGATACAGCGAGGTAGAAGTTGCCCTCTGCGGGGTCGGGCGGTGAGGACCCGTTACACGAATTTGTCACACGGTTCGTTAACGAGGGTGCCGCCGATCGGTTTGACACCATCTGCAAGAATCGTTCTTTCATTAAGGAAAAGGGTTTCCACCACCCTGATGATTTTTTCCGCAAGACGATTGCGGCCAAAGGATGGCGGGCCCTTTGCCAACCACCTCATCCAGCTGCGATGAGTGTAGTGCGAGAATTCTACGCCAACCTCACCTCCCACGTCGTCAAGAAGGTTCGAGTGAGGGGTGTGTTGGTCGACTTTAGTGCGGAGTCGATCAATCACTATTATAATCTTGATCATGTCCCCTCGGAGCCGGTTGATCAACTTTATGAGCGACCCAATTACCCCGAGGTCATTCGGGTCTTGACAAACGGTCGAGGTGAGTGGAAACTCAACAATGAGGGCCATGCCGTCCACTTCAAGGCCAAGCACATTTGGCACATATCCCGAGTGCGGCATCACTTCATCACGTCAGCGTCTCGTTATTGACGAGCGTGTGTGTGGCGACCAGCGTGCCACAACTCAATTATCACATCATTCGGGATATTCACTTTTTCATCAAGCCCAGGCCGGGTTACCAAGGGCGCCATCCCTCCATGGCCAGGAGACGCTAAGATGAATTAGGGCACCCTTACCTTATTTATGGCTTATACAAACGTAGGGTGCCCCAGGTAATAATGGCGTGGTTACACCCATCAAGACAATATCGGTTAAGAGGACAAGCGGGTGTGCGACTTGAGGGGCCCTACGATTCTGGCCATGAGCCTTGACGAGGGCCGAGCTTCCACATTATTAGGCGTTTGGACCTGGGCCGATCCCGGGGACATTGGGCGAGTCGTCTCGCACCTCTACCACCACCACGGTAGCCCTCAGGAAGCGGCTCCTCCGATCCCACCCTGACCTCGAGGACTGGTGCTCTCACTGGCGCTTTGATGCGTGCAGGACGAGACCCAGGAGCACCGAGTCCTCATCACACAAGATATGGAGGCACTTCGAGCTGATATGCGTACGGTGTTGGCCAACCAAGCCACTATTCTTCAGCAGCAACAGTCGCTCCAGGCCTAGCTTGCACAGCTTCTTGCCTGGCCTCGCCGCGCCACCACGGTGACTGCCGTCCAGCTAGGGGAGTTCCCTCCACCTTCTTGCATTTATTTCATTGCCGGTGGGGACCTTGCCGCATTTTTTGTTTGGGGGGGGTGGGGGTGGTGCTCGGGTTTTTCTTAGATTAGTTTTATATTTATGTGTGTTGTAGTTTATTTTCATTTATGCATGTTAGTTTACATTTCTGTTTAGTCTCATTTACGCTTGCTCATCTTAGGATGTTGAGTTTTGTGTTTAGTCATGTTTGGTTTTAGGTAGATCATATACATGTGTAGTGGTGTTGTGGTTAGGTGGTTTGTGTGTGTGATGCCATGCTTGAGAGTAGGGGATCATTTTTGAGCCGAATCCACTATTGTCATGGAAGAAAGGTTTCATTGGATGTTTGAATGCTCTGGAATTAGGTTGAATAAGTGGGGAGGCATAGTGTATCACCTCCGGTTATTCAAGAAACTATTTCTCAAGGAACCTATCACACTCACACACAAATGACCTCTAGGGTATGCCTAGGTGCTGAGCCCGACTACCAAGGTTCAACAAACCCTGGGAGTTTCTAAACACCAAAGAGATGGGACATAGTGAATAAAAGAGGATTGCCTTCGAGCCCCAAAATAAAAAAAATAAAAAATAGAGATAGAATAAGTGGGATCTTCCAATCGGAATCCCGGGAACAGTCAGGGGCCACCAGCCCCGAAGCCACGGCCCAGACTAATGGGAGTCATTGACTTCACTACCCGTTACAGGGGACAAAAGATGGAAGTTTCCCACAGCTTAGGGCCCTTAGGTTTAGTTGAGTGTTCGGGGTGACGTTCGAGGGGAACTGAATGCCCCGTGCCCATAACCAATAGGTTGGGAGTCACCAACTAATTCCCGCTACATGAACATTTAACATAAACTTACGGGCACTAGTTTTGTTCTATATTGTGAGTGGGTATATTAGAAATTGCAAACGGTGCGTTCCAATCCTTTTGTAGTTAGATTTTCCCAATTAGGCGAGTTGAAATCAAGTTTAAGGGGCGTCGGAACCTAAGTGTACACTAGAGGTCATTTATTTAACGCACATAGGGTCCTTGGGAAAGTTTATTGAATATCTCGGAGGCTAAGGCACTAGTCAACTTCACCGAGTTCAACCTAGTTCTTTCGAAAGTCGAACACCTTTGCGAATCCTGTGAACTTCAAATAGAACGGATGCGGTGTGAATCGGTCCAATTTGATCCTCTATCTATCAGCATGGGCAGCATTATCTTCGTGTTAGACTATAGTATATAGAGTGTGTGTTCAGTTTAGAGTCAGTTCTTGCTTGGGAACAAGCAAGAAGCTAAGTTTGGGGGTGTGATGAGTGCCTAAAACATTCAGGTTATACCCGCGTCTGTCTTACGTTTTTAGCATTATTTTACATTTAAATACGTATTTTTATAGCTCAATACCTGATTAGTGCCATTGGTGTGAATGCAGGAGCAATTGGTGCGAGAAAGGGCAGTTTTTGGAAGCATTCTAGAGCAGAGGATGAAGATTATAGTTAACTGGGCGATCGCTGACGTTCAGCGTCGCTGACTTCCTACCGTCGTGTAAGCGTCGTGACTTTTAGTCCAGCTAATTTAAAGTCAACGGATAGCGTCGACGTCGGCGAGGTTACGTCTTCTCATCATTCTAGCAAAGGATGGAGAATTTGAGGCGCTCGAGGATCGTACAAAACTGAACGCTGAAACAAGAAGCGTGATGACATTGATCTTGAAGAAAGAGCGGAAGTATTTGTATTTTCGCCGTTTTGGACGATGAATGCGATGTTTACATATTACATATTGGTGTTTTGTTATTCAGTATGTTCTAGATTTATACCTAGGGTGTTGTTGAACCCTGTCACGATTACATGGATTAAAGATCAGTATTTCATATTATTCAATTGTTTATGATTTGTTAACTTCTGCTTTATATATGTGAATCCTGTACATGGTGATGTCTGGCCAACATTAGCGTGACTATCTTTGGAGATCAGGGTCGAGAGATGAGGATATCGAGGGATCTAAAGTAAACTGACCTTCGGTTGATTCGGTGAATAGAGATATTCGGTCGAAGGTGGCAATTAAGGTTAGAACATTTAAGCATTTAAGTATCGAGTTGGGGTGAGATACACTCAACTCTGCCTAGCCGAGATAGCGAATACACCTAGGAAATTATTTAGTAGCAAGATCACCTAATGATAACAAACCATAAATAAATGAATAATATCATCTTTGAAGCAATCATCAAAAGTGGCAAGGGAGACATAGCCTAGTCTCCATTACCTGATAACTCATTCAGATCGGTTAGTTTAGTTTAAATTCAGACACTAGTACTCTTTTCTGTCGTATATCGGATAATATTTAAGCCCGATCTCTGACCGACACACATCCCAGTTGATCAAATATCGTGCCATTGGTACACTATATTATAAGGCTGATGCACGCCTGCCTTACATAGGCGTACATTTTGCATATCACGTTTGGGCGTCGCAACGGCTCCAATATTAAAAGCTCAGCTACTCCTTTCGGGCCATGCATTGAAGTTAGTTCGCTCGACGATTAAGCCCAGGCCTCGTGTGAGACCAACTGGCCTTCAATTATGAAGAGCTCAACTACTCAACTCAGGCCATGCCGCCCACGAGTTAGTTATTTCAATTAATTGCTTTATAAGGCCTTTGTGACCAGAACTAACCTTTCAATAGAAACTTAAATATAACTTGAATTTTATGCAGCAAAAAACTGATTCGGCTCGAAGCATTCGGCCCATAAGGCCTCGGCGAGGCAGTAGCTTAGTTTGAAGAGCTTCCTTCCTCAGCTCAGTACATGCGTACAAGTCAATTCGACTCGGTATCTATCGATAAGGCCTGGCGCCCGAAGCCCGGCAACGGATTTGAAGAGCTAAATACTCAACTCGAGGCCATGTAGCGAGTTGCGATTCGGCAGGAAATTTAACACATAAGGCCTTGCGCCGGGAGCGACGGCTCATTTTGGTGGCTCGGCTACTCGGCTCGAGGTCATGCGACCCGAGAGTCGGTTATTTCAGGCATTCGGCCCAGGGCCTCGTAGCTGGTGGCGCGCGGCGCGCGCCGCGTTTTAACTTCGACTTCTCGACGACCATGCGACCCACTGGCGGTTGCTTCGGCGATCATCCCCTGAGCCTCCTTTCAGTTCGAAGAGCTTCGGCTTCTCAACTCGAGCCATGCAGCCCGAGAGTCGGTTCAGCGAGCATTGACCGGGCCCCGACAGCTTTCGATTCGAAGAGCGCGCTGCCGGCCTTTCGGCCATGCGGCCGAGTCAATTCAGCTCAGGACATTCTGTCAATATGGCCTCAGTGCCGAAGAGCCCAACATATCAATTTTGAAGAGCTCAACTACTCAACTCAGGCCATGCGATAAGAGTCACTGTGGCTGGGAGCAATTTAGCCCGCCGAAAAAGGCCTGCCCGGCACCAGGCAACTGGCTCAATTTTAAGAGCTATTTACTTTCAGCTCGGTACTATGCGGCCAGTCCAATTTAGCTCGACTGATTTAGCCCATAAGGCCTCAGCGCCCAGGAGCCCAACAACTCAATTTTAAAGAGCTAAACAACTCAACTCGGGCCATGGAGAACAAGAGTTAGTTCAGCTCAGGCAATTAATCCCCAGCTGGCTGTAGAGGAACCCAGCGCTTTCAGTGAAGCTCGACTACTCGGCTTCCGAGGCCCGTACGCGCGAGTTAGTTACATTTCGGGTAATTTGTATAGGCTAGAGACCGGGGAGTGACGGCTCAATTTGAGCTCAACTACTACAATCAGGCTATGCAACCCAAGATTTGTTCAACTCAAGCGTGGCTCATGGGCCGCCGGCCTCGGGCCCTAGCGGCATGGTTCAAGGAACTCGGCTACTCGACTCGGGCCGTACGGCCCGAGAGTCGGTTCGACCGGGCAATTTAGCCCATAAGGCCTCAGCGCCCAGAAGCCCAGCAGCTTAGTTTGAAGAGTTGAAATACTCAACTCAAGCCATGTGAGGTCGGTTGACAGGCGGTCTTGCTAAGCCCTCGGCGCCCGGGGCCAATGACTCATTTTGAGGAGCTCAACTACTCAACTCAGGTCATGCAGCCCAAGAGTCAGTTCAGCTCAGGCATTCAGCCCACGGAGCCTCATTAGCTCAGTTTTGAAAAGCTCAACTTCTCAACTTAGGCCATACAACCCACTAGCCAGTTTGGCAGGCGGTCGACACAGGCCTGGCGACTCGGTTCGAAGAGCTACTCGAATTCGAGGCCATGCGGCCCGAGTAGAAGTTCAACTCGAGCATTAAGCCAGCGGGCCTCAATGACTCGGTTCGGCTCTGCTAATCAACTCCAAGCCATAGAAGCCCAAGAGTTAATTCGACTCCGGGCAATTAAGCTGTAAGGCATCATGGCGGGAGCACGATAGCTGGGGTGAAGGCTCGGCCCCTTTAAACTCAGGCAAATGCGGCCCGCGTGTTAGTTCGGCTCGGGTAATTTTAGCCCCATAAGGCCTGTGACCGGAGCCATTTCGATTTGAAGAACTCCAGCTACTCCAATACGGCTATTCAACCCAGGAGCTTGATTCGGCTCGGGCATTGTGTAAGGCCTCGGCCCAAGAGCTCAGCAGCATAGTTTGAAGAGCTCAACTACTCAACTCAGGCCATGCAACCCGAAGTCCAGTTCGGCTAAGGCAATTTGGCCATGGGCCTCAGCCCGAAGCAGCTTGACTTAGTTTGAAGAGGCGAAATCGGCTTGCTTGGGCGTACGGCACGAAATCCAGTTCGCTAAAGCGGTTTAGCCTAAAGGCCTCGAGTCTAGAGCCCAACAACTCATTTGAGGGCTCGACTGCCGGCTCGGTGTGCGTGAGTTGGTTCATTAAGGCATTCAATAGCGGGCCTCATTAGCTCGATTTTGAAAGCTCAACTTCTCAGCAGGCCGCCTGGCCACTGGTCGGTTCGACCGTGATCGTGCGACCTCGACAACTAGTTCGAAGCTGACTCACTCAACTCGGACCATGTGACCAAAGATCGGTGACAGTGCGTCATAGGTGAGTGCCGAAACCACCATATCGTTATTTTGAAGGCTCGGCTGCCGGCTCGGGCGTAGCGCGGGCGGTTGATCGAACAATTGCCATCAAACCTCGGCTCGGTGTGACTCCATTTTAAAGTTCTTCTTTCGGCTCGGTCATGACCAAGTCCGTTAGCCGAACAATTAACCTCAGACCTCGTTCGAACTCCATCCGATTTTAAAGCTAAACAGCTCGTCGGCCGTGCGAAGAGTTAGTTCAGCTCGGGCAATGAATCCCGAATGTAGGATCGTGACTCAATTATGACTCCTTCTCAGCTCGGGCGTACCGTACAAGTTAGTTGGCGCCGTGGTACCCATAAGGCCTCGTGACCGGGGCAATATTTCGGTGAAGAGCTCGGCTTCTCCTTTCGGCTATCTGACCAGCGGTCCTTCATTGTCGACCATAGATATCAGGCTCCATAGGCCTATTGGTTGAACTCAACTACTCCTTTCGGTGTCACGACCCGAGTTTGTTCCTTTCGAACAATTGGCCATAAGACCTCGGTATTGATGACATTTGGAAGGTTCCGTGCTCGACTCCGCCGTGCGGCCCGAGTGATTGGCTTACGGCGAATTAGCCCATAAGGCCTCATCGCCCGGGGTAACGGCTCATTTTGAGGGCTCTTCTCCTTTCGGTCGTACCTTCAAGTCCGATTCGACTCATGCATTCAGCCCGCAGACCTCATTTATCTCGGTTTTGTTCGACTTCTCAACCGACCCATCTGACCACCTATGATTGCCTCAGTGGGTCGCCTAAACCTCGTAACTCGTTGACTCGGCGCTGCTCGACTCGATATACAATAAAGTCGGTTCGACTCGTGATGATATGAACCTCGTGACTCGGTTCGAAGGCTCGCTCTTAAATATGCGATGAGTCGGGTTCAGCTCGGGCAGGTGTATGGGCCTCATAATGGGCCAATGGCTCAGTTATGAAGATAATTTACTCCTTTCGGGCCATGCCGCCCGTGTTAGTTCGGCTATGGTAATTTAATATCAGACCTCGGTGACCGAGGTCAATGACTCAATTGACTCATTCTCAACTCAAGCTATTCATGGATTGAGTTATTCGGTGTCGTGATGGCCTCGACCCTAAGACCGACAGTTTGACTCAGCTATTCAACTCGGTCATGCAATAAGAGTCATTTCAGCTCGAGCAATTTGTATAAGGCGCCGGCGGCGAAGCCTAACGGCTTAGTTTGGTGAAATCGAAACTCGACCATGCGGCCGTCAGTTCAGCTAGGCAATTTAGCCAGTGATTAGTGCCATAGTAGGCTGAGCTAAATCAGCAAAATTTATATGCCTAAGTTCCTCCTGCTGCGTGGTCGAGCTCTTTGCGATGCGTTAGTCTAGAATTGAACTGCGGGGATGGGTTTCATCCTAAGAATATTTGCATGAGTGTATAAAGGTAGGCTTTCATTTGGACTTTTAGTTATACGTTAATGGTGTTAATGTAAGGCCCCGAAGTGAAGTCTTGAAAGTTAAAGATTTGATCACTTCTTGGTAAATTAGAATAAACAAGTGTCCTCGGGTTTTATCCTCGGCGTTATGATCAAACAACCTATAGTCCATAATATAACGGATCTATGTTTAACTATGACCTCACCTAAAACAACTCCTATTTGAGTCTTCAGTGCTTGTATCATCTATGCCCTTCTGGAGTTAAACCTGACATTAAATATCATCTCGATTTCGTGAGACCATCTAAAAATACGGTGCATCTGGCAATGGTATGCCTTTGTCATAAAGCATGGAAGTATTGCGATCAACTGACGTTCGTGCTCATTCGGCCTAATTTGAGAAGATGGATATATAAATCGGTACTGTTCAGTGCAAGAGGATAACCTATATCTTATATGGCCAACTAACTTCCTTATCTTCGAATAATAGCATCTCTTGAGTTGTCATCCTCAAGAGTGTTTAGTAACCTAAATGAGGAAAGGAGGAATAAAACCTAACTAAAATACGAGTTTGTTACCAAAAATGAAACTTGCAAAGATTCTTCTCTCCCAATTGTTATTCTCAAATTCTCCATTTATTACTGAGGGGGTTTATATAGGCCGCCTCAATGCATGAAAATACCAAAAGCAAAAGCTACAAATTTGGCTAAGTTAAAGGGACAAGAGAGTAATACACGAATTTGGAGTCGGTTGGCATTAAATACAAAAACACATGGTGACTGGAGTGAATTTCGGTAGGAGTGAAGAATTTACGCTAGGTAAGCGAAATCCTGAACATAAGCGAAAATGAAATTTAAGCTAAGGCTTGGCAGGAATTTCGCTAAGGCTAGCGAGGAATTTAAGCTAACCCCAAGCGAGGTACTAGATGATAGCGAATCATGAAACTGATGAGCGATACAGCGAAAACACGGTGTCTAGCGAAAATCCGCAATTTAAGATTGCCGAAAATTTTTAAGCGCTGGAGTTCTTGAGATTTACGCAATCCGCTCTGTGGTGAAACTGCGTCAGCGAATTTTCGCAATCTTAGCGAAATTCTTGGGATTTGCTGATTCATCACTACATTGCTTCATGTCCTCTACTGCATCGATTTCCATCACTTTGCCTTCATTCTTTCTTTGATTTTTGGGTTGATTGATGGCTGAAAATTGGGGTCGATCTTCATGATTCATCACTTGTCTCGAAATTGAACTCCCAAGTATCTGGCTTGCAAAGCAATCAAAAACACCCTCTAACGGCATAAGTGCTACTAAAGAAAGACTTGAACACTTCAATTGGTATAAATGACATGATTGAGTGCGCCACTTTTCGAAACCTATCTAATATAGGGTTCAAAATAGCACTTTTGGGCACTAATCAATGAGACCTCGAGTCGGGGCCCACGGCTCATTTGAGGAGGCTGACCACTCGAGCTTCAGTAATGCGGCCTAAGAGTTGGTTCGAAATTTAAGGCATTCAGCTAGCGGGCCTCATTAGCTTAGTTTGAAAAGCTCGACTTCGACTTAAGCCATATGTCTGGCCCGCTAGTCGAGTTTAGCTTGGGCGTCGGCCGCGGGCCTGACAGCTGGTTTGGAGAGCTCGACTGCTGGCTCAGCCATGCGACCCGAGAGTCGAATCGGCTCGGGCGTTCGGCCCGGGCCTGTGACTCGGTTGTAGAGCGCTCTGGCTACTCAACTCAGGCCAAGCAGCCTAAGAGTCAGTTCAGCTCAGGTAATTAAGCCCATAAGGCCTCAGGGTCGAAGAGCCCAGCAGCTCAATTATGAAGAGCTCGACTACTCAACTCAGACCATGCCACCCACGTGTTAGTTCAGCTCAGGTAATTTAGCCCGCTAAGGCCCGTGACGAAGGAGCGGCGGCTCGATTAGATGAGCTCAGCTGCCAGCCAAGAGCTATGCGACCGAGGCATCTGATACACCTCGGGCATTGACCCAAAGGCCTCGACAACCCAAGCCCGGCACCTTAGTTGGAAGAGGCCCGAACGCGGCTTCGACTCAGGCCATGTATCCCGAGTCGGTTCAGCTCGAGCCCGATTGCTTGAATGAACCTCGGCGCGAGAAGCCCGACAACTTGGTTTGAAGGTTGAAATACTCAGCTCGGGCCATGCGACAGAGTCGGTTCGACAGGCGATTTAGCCCATGGGCCTTAGCACCCAGTGTCATTTCGTTTGAGCTCGGCCTACTCGGCTCAGGTCAATGCATCCCAGAATGTGTTGGCTCGGGCATTGACCCACGGGCTCACATTACCTCGGTTTGAAAGGCTCGACTTCTCAACAGGCCATCTGACCCACTGGCCCGGGTTGCTTCGAGCGTGATCGGCCCACGGAGCTGAAGCGGCTCGGTCTCGAAGAGCAGCTACTTCCGGCTTCGGGCGGGCGGCCGAGTCGGTTGACTCGGTGATTAGGTCAGCCAAGAGTGCTTAATCTTTGAAGGCGCCTTTTTACATATACATTTTGAGTGACTACTCAGCTCGGGCCATGCAGCCCGAGGCGTGGTTGGCTCCTGGCTTGGTGCCAGCGAAGCCTCGGCGCCCGCGGGAGCCGATGACTCGATTTTAAAAAGGCTCATTTGCTCGACTCGGTCGTGCGGTAGAAGGAGTCAATTGCTTTCAGAGATAATTTGCTTTATGGGCCTTGCGCCAGGGAGCATGACTCAATTTTAAGGCTCGACTACTCGACTCACGCCATGCGACCCGAAGTTAGTTCGAAGCAGGTAATTAATCCCCAGGCCTCGGCACGAGGAGCGTGGTGTTATGAAAGGCTCAGCTTCCTACCAGCTACGGCGTGCCGCCCACGAGTTAGTTCAGCTCAAGTAATTTGCCGCAAAGGCCTCGGCCGACCCGGGGCGGCTGATTTGTGAGGCTCGACTACCCGACTCGAGGCTATGCGACCCGAGAGCGAGTTCAGCTCGAAGCATTCGGGGCACGTGGGCCACACGGCCTAGGAGCCAAGCCGGCAGTTTGAGGGCCTCGACATACTCAACTTGGGGCCATGCGGCCAGGTCAATTCGGCTTAGGCGATTTGTCATAAGGCCTCGCGCCCGGAAGCCCGGCTTGGTTTGAAGGGTGAAATGCTGAGCTTAGGCGTGATCTGACTAAGGTCGGTCGACTTAGGTAATTTGGCCAGCCAAGGCCTCTCGGCGCTGGGAGCGTGCTCGTTTTGAGGAGCTAAACTACTCAAAGCCTCAGGTCATGCGACTGAGAGAGGGTTCGGCTCGGGTATTCATCCGCGGGCGCCATTAGCTCAATTTTGAAAAGCTGACATCTCGACTTAGGCATCTGACCCGCGCCCCGAGTTTAGCTCGAGGCGTTGACCGCGGAGCGCACCGACAACTCGATTCGAAGAGCTGTTGCTCGACTCGGGCCATGCGACCCACGAGAGTTAGTTGGCTCAGCATTCGGCCAATGGCCCTCGCGGCTTCGATTCGGTACGTAACTCTTAACTAAAGCCATGCAGCCCGAGTCGGTTCCATTCACGGTGATTAAGCCCGTAAAGGCCTCATGGTCGAGAGTCTAGTATTTCGAATTATGAGAAAGGCTCGACTGCTCAGCTCGGGGACATGCGCCCGCGTGTTAGTTCGAGTTCGGGTAATTTAGCCCGTAAGGCCTTGCGACACGGAACCCGGCCATTCAATTTGAAGAGCTCGGCTACTGACTCTACATTTTACATTCAAGCAGAAGAGATAGTTCGGCTCGGGCATTCGACTCATAAGGCCTCGGCCCCCAGAGCCCGGCGGCAGGTTGAAGAGCTCGGCTACTCAACTGGGGCCATGCGGCCAAGATTCGGGTTCGTCTCGGGCAATTTAGCCCGCAAGGCCTCGGCGCCGAAGCCCAGCGGCAATTTGAAGAGGTGAAATACGAAACTCAGGCCATGCGACCGAGTCGGTCAATGGGCAATTTAGCCCGTAAGGCCTCGGAGTCGGGAGCCAACAGCTCATTTGAGGGCTCGACTCTTCGACTCGGTGTCGACCACGAAAGGGTTGGATTCGGTAAGGCATTATTTATGACCGCCATTGCTTCCACGGTTTTGAAAAGCTCGACTTCCCGACTTAGGCCGTACGGCCCGATGGTCGATTGGCTGGCGGTCGACCGGGCCTCGTGACTGGTTCGAAGAGCTTAGGCTGCTCGACTCGGGCCGTGCGACCCAGTCGGTCCGACCGAGAAGTCGTCATGGGCCTGAGTCTTGAAGAGCTGATGCCATATAAATTTTGAGAAGGCTCGACTACTTTCATTTCGGGCGTGCGGCCCGAGTCGAGTTTGCTTCGAGCGATTTAACTTTATGGTCGCGTCTTTGGCGCCGCTGCCAACGCCTACATTTTGAAGAGCTCGACTGCCCGGCTTTCGGCAAATGCACCGGCCCGAAAGTTAGTTCAGCTGAAACGATACGGCAACGAAGCGGCAACTTCCGATTGGTACGTCTTGCTCGAACTGAAGCCATCGCGGCCGAGTCGATTCATTTCAGCGATTCAAGCGCATGCAAAGGCCTCATGGTAGGTGAGTAGGCGAGATTATGAAGAGCTCGACTACTCCCATTTGAGGCCTTCCGCCCACCTGGTGAGTTCAGCTGAAATGGGGAATTTTAGCTCATGGGCCTCGTGACGGGGTTGACAGCTGATTTGAAGAGCTCGGTACCCAACTTCGGTGATCGACAGAAGGGTTCCGGCTGGGACGCCGTGTGGGCCTCGGCCCACTAGGAGCCCGGTATTTTGACTTTGTTGAAGAGCTCAACTAAACTCGAGGCCATGCAGCCCGGGAGTCGGTTAAGGCCACCGGGCAATTTATCGAAGGCCTCAGTGCCTAGAAGCCCAGCAGCTTAGTTTGAAGAGAGTGGAAAGCGTCGAAACTTCGAGGCAATGCGACCCGAGTCGGTTAAGGCAATTTAGCCCATAAGGCCTCGAGTCGAAAACGGCCGGCTCATTTTGAGGGGAGCTCGGCTACTCCAGCTTCCAGTGTCTGACCCGAGTTGGATTCGGCTGAGCATTGCGTTGGGCGCAAGCGAGCTCGATTTTGGCTTCGAAACTACCGGCAGGCCATGACCCGATAGTCACTTTTGCTCGGCGATGACCACGAGCCTCGATGGCACCGGTTTTGAAAAGCTCAACTTCTGACTTGACGTTTAGCCCGGCCAAGTACTTTGGCTCGAGCGATAAGCCCGCGGGCCTCGGCGGCTTCCGGTTAGAGGCCAGCTGCTACGACTCGGCGGCGGCCCGGTACGTTCGGCTGGAAGTGCGTCCCGCCAGGCCACCGGTCAGAAGATCCCAACATATAAATTTTGAAGAACTCCACTGCTTCCGGGCCATGCGGCGAGTCGGTTGCTCGACGATTTAGCATAAGGCTCGGCGCCCGAGGGCGGCATTCCGATTTTAAAGAGCTCGGCTACTCGGCTTCGGTGTGGCCCAATTGATTTAACTGATGATTTAGCCCGTAAAGAGCCTCGGCGCCGGGAGCCCAACGACTCGATTTTAAAGGCTTCAAAACTACTGGCTACCGGTCATGCCCGAGTCAATTGGCACGAGGCGATTTGCTTATGCGCACAGCGCCGGGGCCGGCGACCGATTTAAAAGGCTAAGCGACTCGGCTTCCGGGCCGCTACGAGGAGCAAAGTTAGTTCGGCTCGGGCAATTAATCCCCCGAGGCCTCGGTGGAGTGAACCCGGCTGACTCGTTTATGAAGAGCTGCGACTGCTGACTCGACCGTGCGCGAGTTAGTTCGGCCTCGAGGTAATTTAGCCATGCGGCCTCAGGCGACCGGGGCCGCCGCTCGATTTGGAAGTGCTCAACTTCTCAACTCGGTATGAAACCCGAGAGATAGTTATTTCAGTAATGACCCGCTGAGGCTGGTACTCCATGAGCCCTAGCGACAGCGAAGAACTTCGGCTACTGACTCGGTCGTGCGGCCCGAGTGAGTTAGACTCCGGCGATTTAGCCGCTAAGGCCTTAGCGCCCGAAGCCCGGCGAAGCGGTTTCAAGAGTTGAAATACTCCCAGCTCGAAGCGACGACCCACGGTCGGTTCGGCTTAGGCGAGATTAGCCCGCAAGGCCTCGGGCGCTGGAGCTGACAGTCGTTTGAGGGCTGGCCATTCAACTCGGGTCATGCGGCCGGAGTCATTTCGGCTCGAGAATTTGCCCACAGACCTCATTATCTCGATTTTCTTCGACTTCTCAATTTAGGCCGCGGGGCCCGCTGGCAGTTTGCAGCTCGGCGATCCCAGCCGTGAGCCTCGGCCGGGCTTCCCCCGGTTCGAAGAGCTCGAAACAGCTCGACTCGAGGCCATGCATTAGGAGTCGGTCGGCTCAAGCATTCAGCCAATGGAGCCTCGACTCGGTTCGAAGGCATATCTTTGCTCAACTCGAAGCCATGCGGCCCGAGAGTGGGTTCATTTCAGCAGTGAGCCCGTAGGCCTCGTAGTAGAGGCCCGAGCGGCTCTCGATTAGAAGAGCTCGGTGCTCGCTCGAGGGCCGTAGCCGTGTTAGTTAGGCTCGGGTAATTTAGCTCATAAGGGCCTCGACCGGGAACCCGATGACTGATTTGAAAGAGCTCGAATTTCTTGCTTCAATTTGTTCCAGCGGGCTTAGGTTGCTTCGAGCATTAGCCCGTTAGGCCTGACCCCCGGCGGCGGCAACTTTGGTGAAACCATTTGCTTTCGCTTCCCGGGCCATGCAACGAGTCGGTTAAATTTCGAGAGCGATTTAGCCCGAGGCCTCGAGTCAAGAGCACCCGCATTTCGTTTGAGGGCTACGACCGTCGGCTTTCTGGAGTAATCGACCCGAGTTAGTTGGCTAAGGCATTCGACGGCGAGCCTCAGTAGCTTAGTTTTGAAAGACTCAACTTCTCAGCTTGGGCGTGCGGCCCTGAAGTCGGTTCAGCTCGAGGCGTCGGCCCGTGGAACTCGGCCCGAGCTGGGTTAGAAGAGGTGGCCACTCCCTTCAGGGGCATTGCGGCCCGAGTCGGTCGGCTCGAGGTCGGTCCGCAAGGCCTCGATCAGAAGAGCCCGACATATAAATTTTGAGGCTCGGCCTTCGACTCGGTCATACGACCCGAGAGTCCTCAGGGTTGCTTCGACGATTTAGCCAGCAAGGCCTTAACGCTGGGAGCGAAGCGAAGCTCGATTTTAAAAGCTCGACTACTGGCTTCAAGGGTCAAATGCGACCTGAGTGTTTAGCTGGGGTAATTTAGCCCATGGGCCTTAGCTTTAGAAGACTGACAACTCGATTTTAAAGAGCTAAATAACTCGACATAGGCGTGCGGGAATGGGGATTAGTTGAAACACACGCGGTAATCCCAGGCGCAAATCGCCAGGGCGGCCGGCTCGATTATGAAGAGCTGTTTACTCGACTCGAGGCCGTGCCGCCCACGGGGGTTAGTTCGACTCGGGTAATTTAACCCACATCGTCCACAGCGACCGGGAGCCCGGCATTTCAATTTTAAAGCTCGGCTTGCCAACTCGGGCTATGCGACCCGAAACGGTTGCTTCGGTGTCTCGGCCTTCAAGGCCTCGGCCTCCATGAGCTGATGACAGTTTGAAGAACTTCGGTACACTCGACTGGAGCCATCTTGACGAGTGGTTGAAGCTGGGGTAATTTAGCCATGGAGCCTCTCGGCTTCGAGCCCAGACAGTTTGAGAAGGGTTTAGTAACTCGACTCGAAACGTACGACCAGTCGATTTAACCCAGGCGGATTGGCGTGGGCCTCGGCGCACGAGGGCGGCGCTGACTAAATTTGAGGAGCTCAATTGCTCAACTCAGGTCGTAAGAGCCCGAGTCGGTTCAGCTCGGGCATTGACCCGCGGGCCTCATTATCTCGGTTTTGAAAAGCTTGGCCCTCTCGGCTTAGGCCGTAGAGCGGCTAGCCGGGTTAGCTCGGTGATCGGCCAGAGCCTTGGCTTTCGGTTCGAAGAGCCGGCTATTTCCGGCTGAGGCCATGCGATGCGAAATTGGGATTCGCGGCTCCGAGAAGGATTCGACCCGGCGGGCCTCGGCCGACTCGGGTTCCGAAGAGCTGTATTGCCTTCGACTCGACCATGCGAGCGAGTCGGTTCATTTCGGCGATTAAGCCTATAAGGCCTCACATGGCGGCGGGAGGCGGCGACTTAATTATGAAGGCTGGAAGCGCACCAGGGCCATGCGCTCCGTGTTATTCGGGCCAGGTAATTTAGCCCGTAAGGCCTCGAGCCGAACCCGGCTGGAATTTGAAGAGCTCGGTACTGACTCGAGCTATTATTTGGAGAGAGTTCGGCTCGAGCATTGAAGCCCATTAGGCAGCGGCTCTCGGGGAGCCCGACGGCTTAGTTGAAGAGCTCAACTACTCAGCTCATGCCATCTGCATTTGAGTCGGTTACGCTCGACGATTTGGCAATAAGGCCACCCGGCGCAGAAGCCAAATAGCTTAATTTGAAGAGATCCCGAGATTCTGAGCTTCGGGCTATGCGGCCGAATTCCAGTTCGACACGGGCAATTATGCCCGTAAGGCCTCGAGGGGCGGGCGGCCGGCTTCCCGGTATGAGAAGAGCTCGACCTTCTTTCGGCTCGGGCGCTGCGCCCGTGTGTTAGTTAAATTTCCCGGTGTTGCGAGGCTGGCGGCCCAGTGCGACAACTCGATTAGAGCTCGACGCTACTTTCGGCTTGCGGGCTATGCAACGAGATCTGATTAACCTCGGCATTACATTGAGCCTCGACATACAGCCCAGCTGAAGCAGTTTGAAGAAGTGGAGCTACTAAGCTGAGGCCATGCATCCCGAGAGTCGGTTCGTTTCGAGCGATTTAACCCGTAAGGCCTCGGCGCCTAGAAGCCCATCGGCTTAGTTGAAGAGTTGAAGTACTGACTTATGCCATCACGGTGATGGTCGGTTCGAGCTTAGAGCGATTTAGTATGGTACTCTGCGCCCGAGGAACCCGTGACTCATTTTGAGCTTCGACTACTCGACTCAAGTCATGGCCCCGAGAGTAGGTTCGGCTCGAGTTCGGCTCGAAGCATTCAGCCCGCGGGAGCCTCATTGGCTACCGATTTTGAAAAGCTCAGCTACCGACACAGGCCATCTGGCCCAGCTAGCCGGTTGCTTTCGACGATATTCGACTTTCACCCACGGGCCTCGGCCCTGACTCGGTTGGAAGAGCTCGGCCTCACTTCGAGCGAGGCGACGAGTCGGTTCGGCTCCGGCGGTCGCAGTCCGTAAAGCGCTGTCTTAGAAGAGCGGCATATAAAATTTACAGAGAGCTTCGACTACTTTCCGGCTTCAGACCCATGCGAGCGAAAAGTCGGTTGCTCAGCGATTTGGCAGCGGAAAACCCCGGGCGCGGGAGGCACACGACCGATTTTAAGGCGCGACTACTCAGCTCGGTGCGTGCGACCCGAGTCGATTTGGCTCGGGCAATTTGTAGCCATGGAGCCTTGGTGCCTAGGCGGCGGCTCGATTTCAGGCGCAAACGACTCGACTCGCGCCGTACGACTGAGAGTTAGTTCAACTTCGAGCGATTAATCCTAAAAAGGCCGCCAGCGGGGAGCCCGACAAATTCAATTATGAAGGCTGACCTTCTCAACAATTTACGTGCCCGATTAAATTCACGACTCAGAATGTTGGCACATAAGGCCTCGGCGACGAATAGCCAACCATTCGATTTGAAGAGCTCGACTGCTGACTCGGTATCTGGCGACGATTCATTTCGGGCGTTGGGTATAAGGCCTCGACCTCCACATGAGCCAGGCAGTTTGAAGAGCTCCAGCTACTCAACAGGCCGTAGGCTGAGTGATTCGGCAAGCGATTTATCCGCGGACCTCCAGCGCGGCTTAGGCAGCAGTTTGAAGGGTGATGCTGGCAGGCAATGCGGCCCGAGTCGGTTCGGCTTGGCAATTTGGCCGCCCAGGCCTCAGGCGCCCGAGGGGCCCTAGTAGCTCCATTTGAGGAGCTCGACTACTCAAATCGGTCGTGCGACCCGAGTGAGTTTAGCTCGGGTATTCATCCCACGGGCCCTCCGCCAGCTCGGTTTTGGCTTCAAATTCTCAACGTAGGCCGGCCATAGCCCGGCTAGCGGTTTAGCTCAACCCATTCGACTGACGGGCCTGCTTCGGTTCAAGAAACCGGTACTCAGCACGAGCCACCGGCATGCAGCCACAGAGTTGATTCGACTCGAAGCATGTTCGGCAGCCATTGAGCCCCGTGACTCATTTTGAAGTGCTTTGCGCTGCTATTTCGGGCGTGCGACCCGAGTCGGTCGACTGGTAGTCGCGGTCCATGAGCCTGGGTTCAGAAGAGCCCAACATATAAATTTTGAGAGATCTCAAACTACTCAACTCAGGGTCATGCCGAGGTCGGTGTGGCAAGCTATTTAGGCCGTAAGGCCTCGGCGCGAGCCAACGGCCTCGGGTTTAAAGGCTGAACTACTCAATTCAGGCCATAAAGCGCAAGAGTTAGTTAAGCTCCGTCATTTAATCCCAAATGGCCTCGGCCCAGGAATTTTTATGACTTAATTATAAAAGAGCTCAACTACTCAGCTCGAGACCATCGCCTGAGATTGGTGCCTCAGTAATTTAGCTCACGGAAAGGACTCGGCGACCGGGGGCTGCGGCTTAATTTGAAGAGCTGACTACTAAGATCGGACTATGCAGCCCGAGACAATTCATCTCGGGCATTCGGGGCCGTAGGCCTCGACCCGGGACGGCTTGGTTTGAGAAGGCTCGACTATTCGGCTTTCGATCATGCGACCCTAGGAGTCGGTTCGGCTAAGGCGGTTGGCCCAGCTAGGAGCCTCGCGATCTAGAAGCCCGGAAACTGGTTTGAAGAAGTGAGGAAATACTCAACTTGACCGTGCATTCAAGTGTCGGTTCGGCAGGCAGTTAGCCCATAGGCCTCAGCCTTTAGAGCCACGGCAGCCTCTCATTTTGAGGAGCTCAACTGCTGAAACTTATGTCCTTGCAGCCCGAGTGGGTTCAACTCAGGCATTCAGCCCATTAAGCCTCATTAGCTCAGTTTGGAAAAGCTCAACTTCTCAACATAGGCAATATAGACCACTAGCGCTAGCTCAAAGGGCCAAATCCCACTGAGCCCCAAAGAACTCACCAAGAGCTCAACACTAACTCAAAGCATGCACCCAAGAGCTGGCTTCGCCTTAGGCATTCAGCCACTGAGCCTCAAAGAGAATCCTGGGTCAAGAGCTTATGCCATCACCTAGGCCATGCGTGCACTAAGATTGTCTACCTGAATTGCTCCATAAGGCCTCAAAGAACGTGGAGGCCCACTAACTCACTTTAAGAGCTCAACTACTCCAACTCCAGCCATGTAGCCCAAGAGCCGGCCTACAACCAGCAATTGGGCTTCCATAAGGCCATGTTTGGTACGGTATGATTAAGCAGATTAATTTCTGTACTCCTGACCGGACTAATCCGGGCCGAATACTAGGATCAGGATGCCAAATTTAATATTATCCCGTTTATGACAAATAGACAAAAATTATGGACTTTCATCCTACATTGGTACATACCGATCAAGGTGGTGTTTGTTTTTTTACTTACGCCGGTTAGAATTTTTTTAGCTTACATCGAATAATACTTAATAGCATTGGAGTATTAAGCGTTTGTTTTTTAACATTAGGTAGTGAGTAGGGATGGCAACGGATGTATTATTTTGGATTCCTGCCCAAATTTCATTCTACGGCACGTTTAATTTAATTTTAATCGCTGAATAGGTTTTATTATTTTCAAATCCGATAATGGGTTCGTATTGTTACTCCTCAGAAACTCCAAAAATTAGGAAATTTTCTTAAAATGGCAAAATGTTAATAAAATAATAATTGTTATATGGTCTTATAGCTTCAGAAAATTTCTTCAGGATCTCGATGATGAAATGAATCACATAAATTTGTCTCATAAATCTAGTGACTCAAAAAAGTTTCGTCGATTTATGAGACAAGCGGAAATTTTTCCAATTTTCTAGGTGATAAGTTGTCAGTGACTCTAAGGACGAGATTTTTACGAAAATCTCGAAAGTTAAGAAATGGTTTCGCAGAACGTCCGAATGAAGTAATATGAATCCACATCCAAAATAATAATAATAAGCCCCACCCGATTATATTTTAAAATAATTTTTGTTATTTTATTTTTTATACTTTAATATAATAATTATTATTATAATGTTTTTTAATAAATAATTTATAAAAATTCAATATATTTTTGGGGATAATATATATTCTAATTTATATATTGTTAAATTTATATTTTATAATATATTATATCATATACAAATATATTAAGCCTATTTTTATTTATGTATTTATTATTAGTTATTTGATAATATATTAGTTAATAAGTTTTTATTTAAATTTTTGGGTTACATTAATTATTTTTGTAAAAACTATAAAATATTTTGTCCTCGCCTTAGTCCAAGAGACCCAACATTTGGGGTTAAACCCAAGACAAAAATAACTCACCTTCACTAATTTTGTCACCAGTTTAGTAAGTCCCAACATCTACCAAACGCTGCACTTCACTAATTTTGTCCAAAAATTAGTCTAATCCCCCTCTGTCCCGCTTACCAAACATGGCCTAAGGCCTCAACGTCGAGGAGCCCAACAACTTAATTTTGAAGAGCTCAACTACTCAACTTGTTATGTGCCTAAGAGTCGCTTTAATACATAATTTAGCCTAGCTAAAGCCTCAAAGATCCAGAGCCCAACAACTTAATTTTAAAGAGCTCAACTAATCAACTTAGGCCATGCAGCCCAAGAGTTAGTTCAGCTTAGGCAATTTAGCCCATAAGGCCTCATCGCCCAAGAGCCTAGCACCACCCTGAAGAGCCCGACCACTCAACCCACCCATGCACCCGAGAGTTAGTTCCGGGGCCCTGCACTTAGCCCAAAAGGCCTCGCCGCCCCGTGAGCCCAAAGAAACAGGCTTGAAGAGCGTAATACTCAACTCAAAGCAGTACCCAAGAGTAAGCCCAATTTAGTAATGAGCTCATAAGGCCTCGCGCCAGAGCGCCCAAGAAATCTCATTTTGGAGGGAGCTCAACTACTCAACCCAGTCATACCAAGAGTCGGGTCACCACGCATTCAGCCCACTTGAGCCTCATTAGCCCGGGCTTTAAAGCTCAACCCTCAACTTTATGCGCCATACAACCCACTAGCCGCTTTAGCCCACATTCGAAATCCCACGCAGCCTCAAAGAATCCTAAATAGAAGAGCCTCGATATTCAACTCAGCCATGCGTACCCCAAAAGTCCGTTCAATTGCATCTCAAATCCCACGGAGCCTCAACAACTCACTTCGAAAAGCTCTGCTACTCAACTAAGGCCATGCAGCCCAAGGGTCAGTTCAGTTCAGGCAATTCAGTTCATAAGGCCTTAGTGCCGAAGAGCCCAACATATAAATTTTGAAGAGCTTAACTACTCAACTCAAGCCATGCAGCCCAAGAGTCAGTTTAGCCCATAAGGCCTCAGCGCCAAGAGCCCAATAGCTCAATTTCAAAGAGCTCAACTACTCAACTCAGGTCATGCAGCCCAAGAGTCAATTTAGCTCAGGCAATTTAGCCCATAAGGCCTCAGCGCCTAGGAGCCCAACAACCACTCTTAAAGAGCTTCAACTACTAACCCAGCTATGTACCAAGAGTTAGTTCAAATTTCAGTAATTAATCCTAAATGCCTCACGCCGAGGAGCCCAGCCAGCCTCAATTATGAAGAGCTCAACCGCTTCAACCTACCCATGCCGCCTAATTTAGTTTAGCTCGTAATTTAGCCCATAAGGCCCTCAACGACTGTGACTCCACAGCCTTCAATTTGAAGAGCTCCAACCGCTCAACTCAGCTAAGCCCCACGAGTTAATGCTGTAATTTAGCACTTAAGGCCTCACGCGACCAGTGAGCCCAATAAATTTCTCAATTTGAAAAGCCTAACTAATTAACCTGTGCCATAAACCCAAGAGACAAGCCTACCTTAGGTAATCAGCCCATAAGGCCTCTGTTCTCAAGCCCAAAGAACTTAGTTTGAAGAGCCTCAACTACTTCCAACCCAGCTATGCACCCCAAGAGCGGCCCACCCAAGCAATTTAGCCTACAAGGCCTCCCGCGGTCTGTAGCTCCAGCCAACTTAGTTTGAAGAGCTTAACACTCAACCCGGCCATGCACCCTAAGAGCCGCCTAATCGAGGCAATTTAGCCCCATAAGGCCTCATCGCCCGTATTCCAGTAGCCTATTTTGAGGAGCTCAACTACTCAACTCAGTCAAGTGTACCCCAAGAGTCGCCCACCTCAGTAATTTAGCGCATAAGGCCTCAAATACCAAGAGCCCAAGAATTGAACGCTTTTAAGAGCTCAACTATTCAACTCAAAGCATGTACCCCAAGAGCCGGGCCTACCTTGTGCAATTTATCCCATAAGGCCTGCCTAGGAGCCCAACAAATTAATTTGATGAGCTCAACTACTAACTCGTGCCATGCAAACTTCAAGAGTTAGTTCAACCAAAGTAATTGCTTCATAAGGCTCCCGGGCTGCCAAGGAGCCCAACAACTTGTTTTAAGAGCCGAATACTCAACTCAAGGCATGCGTACTCTACGAGTTAGTCTGCCCGTGCAATTATCTATAAGGCCTCGCGCCTGTGAGCCCAGCAGCCCAACTTGAAGAGCTCAACTACTCAACTCAAACATGCACCAAGAGTTAGTTCACCATAATTAAGCCTATAAGGCCTCGCCAGAGCCGATTGTACGCCCTCAAAAGTGCAATTTTGAACCCTATTTATTGTAGGTTTTGAGTGCTTTTTGTGTACTAATCATGCTAATTAACCCGATTTACGATTACGGTCCCTAATATTCTAATGATCGTGATTTTGTGCAATTTTGCGCTTTTGTGAGCTAAACATGCATATATTGTTGAGTCGATCAAACACGAGAATTCGAAGCAAACTCAACATCATATATCGAGACTAGAAGGCTGGAAAGAAGAGAAGAAAATGGAAGAAAATGAAGCAGAAGAAAATTGATGAGAAGCAGGAATAAAGGACTAATGGAACAAGAGTCGCTAGGATAGGTAAACCTCATGATTTCGCTAAAGCTACTAAATGCACCGCCTAGCGAAATCTCTTTCATGCCTCAGCCATGCTTTTGTAATTAATGCAACTCGACTCAATTTCCTTTTTTGGCATATTACTCTCTTGTCCTATAACTTAGCCAAGTTGTTAGGCTTTTGGTATTTCATACTGAGGAGGCTAGCCTATATAAGCCCCTCTGCTTTGGTAACTCATCGATCGATTTTGGGAAGGAGAAGAATTCTTGTAAGTTTTTTGTAAATAAAGTCTTTTTATTTTTAGTTTTTTGCTTTTCTTTTCTCTCTCTTCTTCTCCTCTTTCTCTCCCTTTCTGCTACAAACACTCCAAGGATGACAACTGAGGATTACGGCTAAAACCACTCTTCAAAGTAGTGTCGCTGGGGTGGAGACTTTTAGGTTGCCGGTGGTTCCCCCGCCGCGTTGCAGTGTATTTATACCCTTATACTCAAAACTTAGTTGCATAACATGGGATGTTATCTTGGCCAATACTTCCATGCTTTAGGTCCAGTGTTCTAAAGGGTATGCACTGTGGTTCTTGGGGATGGTCCTTACTAAATTTCTCCGAGGTAATATTTACATGTTAGTGGTTCTTCAAAATTAGGTTAAATAACATTTACGCTTATTGTTTTGGCCACTTCATGCTTTAGAATACTGTAGTTTCTGGGTGAGAGATGCACTGTTATTTTTTAGATGGTCTTTACGAGCCTCAAAGAATGATAAATTCGAATGTTAGGTTTTAATTCAAAAGGGCCATAACTCCGCATCCCGTGTTGACTCAAATAGGAGTTTCAACCTCGTGAGCTCCTCGCTAGCCTAGGATCTTAAACTCAAAGGGGCCTACCGTCAAGAAGTTCTCTTTTCTTATTTTTTATTTTATTTTCAAATAGCAAACCAGCCACTTAACTTTCGCCATGCTCATTAAGTTTTCAAACTACTCACATCAAGCTTTCACAAAACCCAAAATCCAAATTTAATTCACCAATGGATTTTCATACTCAAATCATTTGTAATGAAGAAAACTCCATCCCTCGTGTTCGACCCTAGACCAGTTATGGCTGCAAGAGCTTGACTACGCAAAGAGGAACTACGGATACAAATTTTGTTTGATCTCACACCCCTACCGTACGACCAAATGGCGCTCAAGCATCAGGATGGTGCCCCAGTGCGAAGCCGGTGGAACACTTGTGATTCTCATCACAAGTTTTGGGTGAATTTCTTTTATATTTCATTGTCCCTTTTATTTTATTTTCTCATTCATATAAAGTAAAAAAAAAAAAAACAGTTGCTGCGTGAGTTCATTTTCCAGCATTGAACTAGAATCAATCCGCAGGATCGCTTTTGGTGTTGTCTCAGCCCTATTTCAGCCGCAGGACTGCTTCGTGTTGTTTGGTGTCCGCCGCTTTGTTACAGGAATCCATTTTCAAAGGGATTGAAAATTTTAAGGCAAGCAAATTTAGGTTCGTGGGGAAAATTGATTGAGAGAAAATGGAACACCCATATGGAGAGCACACGGTCGGAGGGCAACCTCAGAGCTTACATGACAATGAGAGATCATACGAACCTTCCATACTGCTGGCAATAACTCAGAGAGGAACCTAAGTGAATATAGATCCATGAGGGATTACAGACCACGGATGAGTGCACCCGTCATGGTGTTCCTCAACTTATCCACTTCCACAATATGATTATTATCCCTCGAACCTCCATTTTATGCCTCAACCTCAATACCTCAAGCCACCTCATTTACTACCAATCCATCCATTAGAACAAGCCATTTTGGACCTTACCCAGATAGTGGATGACTTTGTGGAAGAGAATAAGAAGATTAATGCCCATTCAATTGTCACCTGTGGAAGACAATTTGAAATAAAAAAATAGATGGGCTGGAAGATGACTTTGAGCAAAAATTGACATCCAAGCAGAATCCATCTTAAAGCTAACTAATCGGGCCTTGTTCATCAAGAGGAGGAAAATTTGGAGGAAGAGAGTCAAGAGGAAGAGTGCTTGATCGAAATGGGCTTTTGGTTGAGCGTGCTCAATCGCAGCCTCGTGGGGAATTGGAAAGTGAATCACAAAGCCCCGAGGAATCGCAGGATGCCTCAGCTTAATTTTTTTGCCTTGACAAACGGGTGAACAAAACACGCCTTGTTAATCGAGGAGAGTAGTGTGGATATGAAACAGGGGAAGAGCCCTAAGAACCTATCCTTCAACCAATCCCCCATGAAGTTAAATCCTAGTGCCACCGCTCTAAGATACCAAATACCCACTCGCTAGTAGCCCCTTCAAATTGATCATATATATTCACCTCCACTCCGCACTACACCCACACCCGCAACAAAATCAAAACCAGCTAAAGACTGTACTTCCCAAAGCCAGTTGTCCAACCCATCACAAACAAAGACTCGACCCGGGCCTTCATAATCGCTCTATGCCCGCAAAGACAACCGAAACCTCAAACATCCACCACCAAGGCCACCCCATCACCCGCTGTGCTGCAAAACATTAGAAGATTAGTGGCTTCAGACATGCCCCTCGGCCAGGTTACATCAAAGAAGATGGCAAATGCCTACATTGCATGGCATAGTAGTTGGTTCGGGTGCGGGTTCGGGTTTGGAGCACCCGGACCTAGGCATTTCTAAGCTCCTCCCACTTTTTGTTTAATTTTTTCTTGTTTTGTTTTATCTTATTTTTAGTTAGTTTATGTTTTTAAATTAATTTTTTTCTTTTCGCATTTTTCTAATTTTTCAGGTTAAATTTTGCAACAGGTGCCACTTTAAAGCAAAAATGCAACTTTGAAACCTGGAATGAAGAACCCAACAAGGCACTCGCAAATGTTTCAAGAATTGTTCTCAGAATTGTAGCGAAATCAAGAAAATTCTAATAGCTTAAAATTGGCCAAAATTTCGCTTAGCTACTAAATTTACTAAGCTAGCGAAATTTATGAGTAGCGAGGAATGCCAATTTCGCTAAAAAACACCCTAGCTTAAAAATTTGGTTTAGCTTAAAATTGCAAATTTCGCTAAGATTGATGGCGATTGCTAAGGTTTGCGAATTTTCAATTTTCGCAATCCCAGCGAAAAATCCCACTTTGACCTCCAATTTTGTTTTTCCAATAACTTTTACATCCTAACTCCGCTTTAGGCGTTCTTGTACTGCTGAAAGCTTAGAGAGTGTAGAATCTAAATATGTCCAGAAATAACATTTTTGGGATTATTATGAAAGTGTAATTTTAAAATGGTCCAACTGGTCATCCTTTTCCTCTCTTTCGCCCTAATTTGTTTATTTGAAGCCCGAACGGAGTGCATAAGGCGCCATGGAAAGCTTGTGAGGTCTCCTATCCAGAAATGATCATATCTTATCAGAGGTAACACTTCCTTATCTAATTTTCCATTCGAACCCCATTTCTATACCGAGATGTCGGGTCGGGGGAGAGTTAGTAAAGGAAGTGGATTTTGTATTTATGCTTTGTTAGTATTTTGTGCAAGCCCATTTTGTGATGTTCAGTGGCTTGCTGGGTCCCCTTTCTATAAAGCTGTTATACATTACAGCTTACTTTTTCAAAATTTGGGCCCGTTTTTGCAACCAAACTCAGGGTTTCGTTTAACCTATGGTTTGAAAATTGAAGTTTGTCCAATTCTATTGATGTTAGATTGATTCCATGCTTAGTTGAGTGAATGATTAGTTGAATTCTTATTACGACCTTTTCTTCCACCTTTAGCTAACTACACACAAAGCACATTAGATTTCAATGATAATTAAAATCGTGCAACTCTCCTTTGACCTCCTGTATAATCCTACTCCTAGTTTCTATTGACCGCCTTTAATAGCAAGGACCCATGGAAAAAGAAAAAAAGAAAAGAAAAAGAAAAGAAAAGAAAAGAAAAGAAAAGAAAGAATAAAATTGCAATGTTTCTGAAACTTGAGCACTGGGCCCGAGGGGTATATGGCGAAGCCTTTAAAGCCCAAGTGGCCCTAAACCTTCATCAGCCTGGGAGTCACCGACTTTAGTGCCTGTTTTTGGCATGGGTGGACGGGGGTGGAGCTTCTAGCAAGTTGTAGGTGCTGGAGTCTCGAACCACATTCAAGTCCGGTGAAACCAAGAGTTTGTGGCCTGCAAGTCTCTTATGACTTGATGCCCTAAGCCCACTGGGTTGGGAGTCACTCCAGAGATCCCCGCTATACGGACTTGGTGAGGTCGATCTCAAGATTGCACCCTACAACGCAGTGCTGAATCGGTGTGGAATAAGAGGTGGGTCCTGGATCTATTTAGGTTGGTTAGCATGCTAGGTCGGTAGTAGCCAGTCAGAGAGGCTTGACAGCTTTTAGTTGTCGAGAACCCATCTAATAAACACTTAGATTTCGTGGGTTTCGCTGATTCACCGAGATGGAAACTCTTTGATACTCAATTTTGTATGGTATTCATTCTCTCATAATAGTTATTGGACACTTACATTGATGATTCTTTATTTAGAGTCTGCATTACTTCTTCACAACCTTTGACCTACAACCTTTGTAAAAAGAATATTTTGTTATCATTTTGTATGTTCTCTTTCTTTCTTTCTTTCATCGCTATGACTTAGCAATGTAGGTTGGGGTGACAGATTAGTGCCCAAAAGTGCAATTTTGAAACCCTATTTATTATAGGCTCTTGAGTGCTTTTTGTGTACTAATCATGCTAATTAACCCGATTTACGATTACGGTCCCTTGTAATATTCTAATGATCGCATTTTGTGGCAATTTTTGCGCTTGTGAGCCTAAACATGCATATATTGTTGAGTCGATCAAACATCAAGAATTCGAAGCAACCAAATATCATATATCAGAGACTAGAAGGTTGAAGAGAAGAAAATGGAAGAAAATGAAGGTGAAGAAAATTGATGAGAAGCAAAGAAAGAAATTAGCGACTAATGGAACAAGAGCCGCAGGAGAAACCCGTTGATTTCGCGAAAGCTAGCGAAATGCACCGCCTACCGAAATTTTCATGCCTCACATGCTTTGTAATTAATGCAAATCACCAACTCTTGGCATATTACCTCTTGTCCTATAACTTAGCCGTTGTTAGGCTTTTTGGTATTTTCTATACCTTAGAGGAGTTCATATAAGCCCTCTTGTTTTGTAACCTAATGATCAATGAAGGAGAAGCACCTCTTGTAAGTTTTTTTTGTAAATAAAGTCTTTTATTTTTAGTTTTGGCTTTTTCTTTTCTCTCTTCTCTCTCCTCTTCTTCCTTTCTCGAAGGTTGCCAAACACCTCCAAGGATGACAACTTGGAGGATGAGCGGCTAAAACCACTTCCTTCTGAAGTAAAAAGTCAATGGGGTGATCTTTAGGTTGCCGGTGGTTCCCGCTTTCATGTTGCAGTGTATTTATGGGTCTCTTTATACTAAAATCTTGTAGTTGCATAATACGGATGTTATTGTCTTGGCCAATACTCTCCATGCTTTAGGTCCAAAGGTTCTCGGTGAGAGATGCAATCGTGGTTCTTAGATGGTCCTTACTAGCCTCCCGAGGTAATATTTACATGTTAGGGTTCTTCAAATTGTGTATAAATAACATTTACGCTATTGTTTTGGCCAATACTTCCATGCTTTAGAATACTGTGGCTCAAGTGAGAGATGCACTGCTATTTTAGGTGGTCTTACTTAGCCCAAAGAATGATAACGGAATGTTAGGGTTTTAACTAAAAGGGCTATAATCGCATCCTCGTGTTGACTCAAATAGAGTTTCAACCCAGGAGCCTCACTAGCCTGTGGATCTTAAACTCGCTGGCCTACCAAGTCAAGAAGTTCTCTTTTCTTATTTTTTTTTTATTTTATTTTCGCTTGCAACCACCCACTTAACTTTCAAATTTCTTTACAAATATTAAGTTTTCAAACTACTCACACTGCTTTCACAAACCTAAAATCCAAATTTAATTCACCGCCTTTGATTTCACTCAACCATTTGTACGAAGAAAACCCATCCCCGTGTTCGACTCCTAGACCGCTATGCCGCAGAGCTTGACTACGCACAAAGAGGAGGAACTACGGATACAAATTTTGTTGATTCCGGGCCACCCTACCGCAGGTACGAATCAGAGCCCAAAGAACTCAGTTTGAAGAGCTCAAGTAGTTAAATCAGGCCATGCAGCCCAAGAGTCAGTTCAGCTCAGGCAATTAAGCCTATAAGGCCTCAGCTGCAAGGAGCACAACAACTCAATTTTAAAGAGCTCAACTACTCAACTCAGACCATCCAGCCCAACAGTCAGTTCAGCTCAGGCAATTTAGCCCATAAGGCCTCAGCCCCTAAGAGCCCAGCAGCTCAATTTTTAAGTGCTCAACTATTCAACTTAGGCCATGAAGCCCAAGAGTCGGTTCGGCTCAGTAATTTATCCCATAAGGCCTCAGCGCCTACGAGCCTAGCAGCTCTATTTTGATGAGCTGAACTACTCAACTCATACCATGAAGCACAAGAGTTAGTTCAGATCAGGCAATTATGCCCATAAGCCCTCAGAGCCGAGGAGCCCAACAGCTCAATTTTTAAGAGCTGAAATACTCAACTAAGGACATGCAGCCCACGAGTTAGTTCGGCTCAGCCAATTTAGTCCATAAGGCCTCAGTGCCCAGGAACCCAGCAGCTCAATTTGAAGAGCTCAATTACTCAACTTAGGCCATGCAGCCCAAGAGTTAGTTCAGCTCAGGCAATTAAGCCCATAAGGCCTCTGCGCACAGGAGCCCAAAGAACTCGCCTTTGAAGAACTCACTAAAACTGCCATGCACCCTAAAAAGCCGGGCTCAAATTTAAGCAATGAAGCCCATAAGTCCTCGCTAGAAGTCGAAAGCAAATTTTAGTTTGAAAACTTAACTACTCATCTCGTGCCATGCAGCCCCAGATTTCCGCCCAAATTTTGCCAATAACCCAAGAGAGCTCCCAACAATTCAACAAGAGCTTAGCTACTCAACTAAAGCCATGCAGCCCAAGAGTTAGTTCAGCTCAAGCAATTTAGCCCATAAGGCGTCAGCACCGAGGAGCCCAGGAGCTCAATTTGAATAGCTCAACTACTCAACTCAAGCCATGCTGCCCAAGGGTTAGTTCAGCTCATGCAATTTAGCCCATAAGGCCTCAGCGCCCAGGAGCCTAGCAGCTCAACTTTGAAGAGCTCAACTATACAATCCCAAAGCTATGTGTACTCAAGAGTCGCTTTAGCTTCGTGCAATTTAGCCCCATAAGGCTCGGGCGCCTAGGAGCCCAACAGCTCAATTTTGATGAGCTCAACTACTCAACTCAGGCCATGCAGCCCAAGAGTTAGTTCAGCTCAGGCAATTAAGCCCATAAGGCCTCAGCGCCAAGGAGCCCAGCAACTCAATTTTTAAGAGCTGAAATACTCAACTTAGGCCATGCACTCCTACTTAGTTCGACTGTGCAATTTAGCCCATATACCTCAGCGCCCAGAGCCCAACAAATTTCAACTTGGAAGAGCTCAATCCACTCCAACCCAGCCATGCACCCCCAAGAGTTAGTTCAGCCAGCAATTGCTTCCCATAAGGCCTCAATACCAAAACAAGAACTCACTTGAAGAGCCTATAGTCAAATCAAAGATGCAAACAAGAGTCAATTGCTTGCAATTAAGCCTATAAGGCCTCAGCTGCAAGGAGCACATCAACTCAATTTTATAGAGCTCAACTAATTAACTCGTACTATCCAAATCCCAACCGCGCTAAGCTCGTAATTTACCCCATAAGGCTCAAAATTTCAAAGAGCCTAGCAGCTCAATTTTTAAGAGCTCAACTATTCAACTTAGGCCATGCAGCCCAAGAGTCCGTTCGGCTCAGGAATTTATCCCATAAGGCCTCAGCGCCTACGAGCCCAGGAGCTCAATTTTGATGAGCTCAACTACTCAACTCGATACCATGCAAAAGACAAGAGTTAGTTCGACAAAGTAATTATGCCCAAAGTACTGGGCCAATAGAGGAGCCTTGTACCAATTTTTAAGAGTCGAAATACTCCAATCGAGGCCACAGTTTAATGAGTTAGTTCGGCTTAGGCAATTCAGCCCATAAGACCTCAGCGCCCAGGAACCCAACAGCTCAATTTGAAGAGCTCAACTACTCAACTCAGGCCATATAGCCTAAGAGTTAGTTCAGCTCAGGAGCCTGGCCCATAAGGTTCCTCAAATAAAGATAGAGCCCCGCAGCACTCGCCTTGAAGATCTCTAGCACTCCAACCAGGCCATGTACCTAAAAGTCACTCAACTCTGCAATTAAGCCCATAAGTCCGCCCCAGCTGAGCAAATTAGCTTGAAAAGCCCAACTACTCCATCTCGTGCCATGCACCCCGTGAGCCGCCTCGCATCACACCACCCGTGAGCCCCAGCAGCTCGTCAGAGCTTAGCCACTCAACTCCAGTCATGTACTCCCAAGAGCCGCCTTCACCAAGCAATTTAGGCCTATATAAGGCCAAAGACGTAGGAGCCCAAGAATTAATTTGAATAGCTTAACTACTCAACTCAGGCCATGCTGCCCAACGGTTAGTTCAGCTCAGGCAATTTAGCCCATAAGGCCTCAATGCCCAGGAGCCCAGCAGCTCAACTTTTAAGAGCTCAACTATTCAACTAAGGCCATGCAAATTTCAAGAGTCGGGCCACTCCAGTAATTTAGCCCATAAGGCTCCTCGCCGCTAGGAGCCTCAACAAATTTCAATTTTTGATGAGCGACCATCAACTCGTGCCATGCAAATTAAGAGTTATTTCCGCTCAGGCAATTAAGCTCATAAGGCCTCAGATCAAAGGAGCCTAAGCTCAATTTAAGAGTCGAAACAGTCAACTGTGCCATGCAAATTCTACGAGTTAGTTCACCGAGGCACTTAGCCTATATGCCTCGCCAGAGCCCAAGAGCCAACTCAAGAGCTCAACTACTCCAACTCAAAGACAAATTTAAGAGTTAGTTCAAACAGTAATTAAGCCCATATAGCCTCAACGCCCAGAGCCCAATAACTCAAATTGAAGAGTTTATACTCCAATCAAAGCATGTACCCTAAGAGTCATCACTATAATAAGCCGATAAGGCTTCAAATGGGGTAAGGAGCACAATAACTCAATTTAAATAAATGCAACTACTTAACTCAAAACCATCCAAATTCTTCACTACTCGGGCCAAATTATAATTTAGCCTATATGGCCTCACAACAGTGAGCTCCAATGCTCAATTTTTATGAGCTCAATCCATCTAACTTAGGCCAGCAGCTTCAAGAGCCTGGCCTCCCGGCTCCGGAATTTATAACATAAGGCCTCGCCTAGAGCCCAATACCAATTTTGATGAGTTCAAATCCACTCCAACTCCATACCATGCAAACACAAGAGTTAGTCTCCGAATGTAATTAAGCCTATAAGTCTCAATGGCAGGAGCCTCACAGCATCAATTTTTAAGAGCCTGAAATACTCAACTGAGCGGCAGCCCACAGTTAGTTCCACGTAATTTAGCCCATAAGCACCAACGCCTAGGGAACCAAAGAACTCCAATGTGAAGAGCCCAACTACTCAACTCGTGCCATGCTCCCAAGAGTTAGTTCACCAGCAATTGCTTCCATAAGGCCTTAGGCGCACAGGAGCCTGTCAAACTCGCCTTGAAGATCTTTACTCAACCAGCCATGCAAATTCCTAAGAGTCGGCCTCACCAGTAATTGGGCTTCTCCATAAGGCCCCGGGCCGCCTAGAAGCCGAAAGGAATGCACTTGAAGAGCTCACCATCATCCAGCCATGCAGCCCAGAGCCGCCCAAAATTAAGCAACCAACCCACTGAGTCCCAATGGTCAGCTTCAAGTGCTTAGCTACTCAACCCGTGCCATGCGTACCCCAAGAGCCGGGCCAAATTTAAGCACCCAGCCCATAAGGCCTCACACCGATGAGCCTGAAGAAATTGGCTATTAGCCAATCACTCAACTCAGCCATGTCGCCCAAGAATTCAAATTACAGCAATTTAGCCTATAAGGCCCCGCCAGGAGCCCCAAGAATGAGCCTTGTAGAGTCACTAACCCAAGCCATGCAACCAAAGAGCCGCCCATCCACGAGATTTATAAGCCCACAGTCGTCAGGAGCCTATCAGCTCAATTTGAAGAGCTCAACTACCCAACTCAAACATGTTCCTACAAGAGCCGCTCGGCTCAAGAATTTTTTCCATATGACCTTAGTGCCTAGGAGCCCAGCAACTCAATTTTTATGAGCTCAACTACTCAACTCAGGCCATGCAACCTAAAAGTTAGTTCAGATCAGGCAATTAAGCCTATAAGGCCTCAAATAGGAACCTAAAGAAATTTAATTCTTTAAGAGCCACAAATACTTAACTATATTATGCAAAATTCTACGTAGTTAGTTCGGGGTCAGTAATTTAGGCCTATATACTCCTACCCGAGGAGCCCAACAACTCAATTAGATGAGCTCAACTACTACCAAATATGCAAATTTCTGGAGTTAGTTCACCAAAGTAATTTAGGCCATAAGGCCCTATCACCAGATCGCAGAATTACTGGAAGATCCCCAACACTAACTCAGTCGCAAGGGGTGCCTTGATTAGCCGGCCTACCAGTAATTTATCCTATAAGGCTCGGGGCGCCTAAGAGCCTAATAGCTCAATTTGAGGAGCTTCAACTACTTCAACTCAAAGATGCAAACATGGAGCGGCCACTTAGGCACAACCCATGAAGCCTCACAGCCTTGGGCTAAGAGCTCAAATGACTAACTCAAAGCATGTACCAAGAGTAAGCTTCAACCTCAAGTAATTTAGCCCATAAGGCCTCAAGACTCAGAGCCCAAATCGTCAGCCTTGAATAGCCCACCATCTAACCCAGCCATGCCCCAAGGGTTAGTTCACTGCAGCAATTCTAGCCCATAAGGCCCAACGCTAGGAGCCCAAAGAGCCTCACTGAAGAGCTCATACTAACTCAAAGGTGCCCAAAGAGCCGGCTCATCTCAGGCTATTTAGCCCATAAGGCCTTAGTGCCCACGAGCCCACCTGCTCAGTTTGAAGAGCTCAACTACTCAACTCAGGCCATGCAGCCCAAGAGTCAGTTTAGCTCAGGCAATTTAGCTTAAAAGCCCTCAGCGCCGAGAAGCCCAAGAGTCAGTTCAGCTCATGCATTCCGCCCACGGAGCCTCAAAGAGTTTCCACTGAAAGCTCAATCGCTTAACTCGCCATGCGCTAGGAGCCGTCACCAGCACTAGCCCACTGAGTCTTAGCTTCAAGAGCTCAGGTACTCAACTCAGGCCATGCAGCCCAAGATTCAGTTTAGCTCGAGCAATTAAGCCCATAAGGCCTCAACGCTCAGGAGCGCAGCAGCTCAATTTTGAAGAGCTCAACTACTCAACTTAGGGTCATGCAAATCTGATTAAGAGTGCAAAGTGTTATTTGTCCTATTTAAGATAGGTTTTGAGTGTTTTTGTGTACTAATCATATTAGTGAAGTCGATTGACAAGTGTAGGTCCTTTGGTACTAATGATTACATTTCAAGTTGTTTGGTAGTTTTACGTGCTCTATAAACCTATCCTATCAGACAAGCTAAGTATACTTAAGTTGAGTTTGATTTACACGAGTTCATATGATTTATCTTCGATTCTCATCAAGCTAGGAACGGTTGTTGAAGTTGAAACAAGCCGATGCAGGTCGAATACAGGATCCAAGGTGAGCTACGACAATTTCCTCTATTAAAGCAAAATTTCGCTAGAATAGCCAATTCACAATAACAAATAAATTTCGCAAGTAAGAATAGCTAATTTTGCATGGTCTAATTTCTTACATAGCTTAATTTTCATATGTTAGCTAAATTTCCGCTATATAGAAAAATTGCCTCCTTCGTGTTTTTGTGTTCAAATGACTTCGTTTTGTTTAATTTCATTTCTACCCTCAATGTAATTATACTATTTAGGATAGATTGGTATTTTCACGTATTTGTAAGGCTATATAAGCCATGTTGTGAACAATTTGGAACCTAATTTTTCATTGAAGGCATTTTCCATTACGGCCCCTGTTTTCGGCCCCCAATTCCTTTCCTCTTTCCTTTTTCTCTCACTTTCTAGGCAGCCAAACACAACCTTTGAGTATGACAACTCAAAGGATGTTTGGCTAAAGCCTCTAAACCTTGAAGAGGAGGGTTGTTAGGTTAGGTTGATAGGGTTTGCAGGTGTGTTCCTCTGCTTTTTCTATGCAAAGTGCATCGCGTATTTTATGTTTCAAACTTCAAAATCCAGTTTAAATGCTTATTGATGTACTTTCTTGGTCAATACTTCATGTTTTCTTAGGTTCAGTGTATTCTTAGTGTTAGATACACTGACATCCATTAGTTGTCATTTACGAGCCATCAAAAGTGGGTTAAATGCTAGATTCTAATTGCAGGAACATTTAATGCTCAATAAATGCTATGTTTTAAAGAGGAATGGTACTAAGGGTTGGTTTTTAAAGTTAAACAAAGATCCAGTTTTGGAAATGACTATAGGTCATTTACCCTAATGTGAGGAAATAACCCGAGGACACCTTTGCAACCATATCATACCAAACTAGTAGCCCGAAACTTCAAGGACTTCTTTTACATCTTATTTTAAACTACCTTTAGTTAACATAGTAAAACAACCACACTTTTTATACAAATCCAAAAATCCAAATGAAAGCCTCACCATTTTGACTCATTATAAAAATCATTTGTAAGATGAAAACCCATCCCTGTGTTCGATCCTAGAGCCACTATACTGTTGTAGCTTTGCTACTGCAGTAGGAGTAATTTAGGTATAAATTTTGTTGACTGAACCCTATCATGTACGAATCAGCCGATGCCATCACGGATGGTGCCTTATTATAGATGATGAGTTGATGAGTACTTGTAATCCTCATTACAAGTATTATGACCTTTCTAAACCTTTTGAATCTACTTTGTTAGAATTCTTAAGTTGTTATTTCTCAAGAGTCACCGGCCGTTTTTTGTGCATAATATATTATTTCTTAGCTAACACTCCGACCTTTGGATAGCCTTTTGTTGTTCTTTCTTTTTTGCTTTGTCTCTTTGCTGCACATGTGTTTATGTACCATCGATAGAGATATATCGTAGATCGAGAAGAGTTAGCATACACCAACTTAAATAAGGCAAGTCGTTGCACAAGAATCAATGGATCCCCACCAAGAATAAAGAAGTCAATAAGGAGCTCCATTAAATCCAATAAAGATATAGGTCAATGAAAAAACTATATACGCATATCCGAGTTTGAGGAAGTATGCACAACTTTAAGGAAGGAGTGCCCGACATGGACTTGCTTAAGCCGAAAGCATTTCCATTGACATCGAAAGACAAGGCCAAGATTTGCCCACCCATCGAGGCCTGGAACAATTAGAAATTGGGCCGAATTTCAAGCTGAATTTTTAAGAAATTCTTTAGTACAACCAAGACCAATACTTAAAGGAGGCAAACCTACACTTACTCCGGCCTATGATAACGAAAATTTATTTGTTGGGAGGTTCATGGAGACTATCAAGGTACACCACAATTTACTGGTTTCGATACATGGATGCCAGATCACTCTATGATGGTATGTCTCACCCATGAAGCAACTAGTTTGAAATCACATGTGGAGGGGACTTCCCGAAAGGCACCCAGATGAAGCCATAGACTTTGAACTATGTGGACGAACTCCGGGCACAGATGAACCGAATCCAAGAGAGGGCTAAAAAATGAGGCCTTCGACGACCAAAGGCATTTATGCACTTTCCGAAGATACAGAGATGAAAGAAAAATCACCTACTTTGACTAAGGTCGAGAGCTTGAATGAGAAATCAAGATGAAGTTCAAGCAGTTGAATGAATCTGCCCGCACTCACCAACTCGCGAATTGTCACCGAGCCATCTTTAGGGAGCGTCATTCAATGGTTCCTTTAGCGAGGGACTTAATGCAAGAGCATGCCCATGTCTTAATATCAAAATAAGCCACCTACAAATGCTCGATGGAAACACCTATAACCCCAATCGAGAAATCCATCCGAACCTATCATGGAAGCCAAACCCCCTCAGATATGCTCCTGTGTGGAGCACAAGAAGTATTAGCTCCACCTCAAGACAATGTAAAGAAGTAGCCTCCACCTTCTTCTCCCCGTCTTCGAAAGAAATTCTAAATTTAAGCAAGGTAGTTGGTACCTTTGTGGAGGAACAACAATTGTTGAATGTTCAAACTAATCAAATGATTGAAACAGTAGAGATCTCACTCAACAAGAAGATAAACAGTATGCATTCTGAGATCTCCAACAAATATGACAACTTGCAAAGTTCCATTTCTAGTTGCTGCACCAAGAAGAAGTGGTCCCGAAAAAGTGGGAAATTCCCTTCCCGTAGACGCAAAGAAAAACCCGAGGAATGCATGAGTAGGCTCGCCGCTGATCCCAATGCAAGAACTGATGAAGTCAAAGCAAAGAGGTAACGCGCTGAGAAGTGGTAGAGAGTCGAGACCAAAGCAGCCCGCATTCTGGCCAAGAAAAGTTCCCACGCTGGTCAACCACTAGGAGGAACATCAACCAAGATAACCAAAGTAGGGGAAGAGTTGAAAACACGCTTGTACCCCTTCTTCCCATGCACTTCCAAAAAAGGAAAAATGCGGTTAACCAAACCGAAATTTTAGAAGTACTACGACAAGTGAAGGTTAACATCCCTCTTCTTGAAATGATCAAGCAACTCCCCACATATGCAAAGTTTTTGAAGGACCTATGTATAGTGAAAAGAAGCTTTAATGTGAATAAAAAGGCCTTTTTAACTAAGCAAGTGAGTGCCATCATTGAGCGTAAGACCCCAGTGAAGTATAAAGATCTGGGGTGCCCTAAATCTGCTTAACATAGCGTGATCAGGTGGAAGCGCATTGCTGGGGATTAGCAAGGCCAATCTACTCCGCCTTTTTCCATGTACCGGAAGCTTGGGCTAGGTGAACTTAAGCCAACCTCTATCACGTTGTCTCTAGTCGATAGGTCCATCAAAATACCAAAGGGGACAGTTGAGGATGTTTTGATTCTGGTGGACAAATTCTACAATCCAGTGGATTTTGTAGTGCTTGATACCGAATCGATCGCAGTAGGAGCTAACCATGTGCCAATCATCCTAGGAAGACCATTTTTGGCCACTTCCAATGCCATCATTAATTGTCTGAATGGGGTGATGCAGCTAACCTTTGGAAATATGACCTTAGTGCTCAATATCTTCCATCTTAGCAAGAAGCACATGCTCAAACAGGAGGATGACAGTGAAGAGGTTTGTGCAATAGAGGCCATCCTTGAAGAACAAGAAAATGAGCTGCTTGTGCAAGATGTATTAACCTGTGACAGTTGGTTGACAAGAGGAATACCAAATGTGAGCTTCGTATGCGAAGGTCTATCACAGTGGCAATGGAGAAGAAAGGTTGAAGTTTTACCTTTACTTACTGGAAATGAGGAACATGGTCCTCAACAGTTGGATCTCAAGCCGCTTCCCATCGAATTGAAATATGCATTTTTGGGAGGAAAAATACATTGTCTAGTAGTGATTTCTTCACTATTGAGCAATCCACAAGAGGCTAGTTTGCTTCAAATCCTCCACAAGAACAAGAAAGCAATTGGATGGAAAATTTTCGATTTGAAAGGCATTAGCCCCACTGTATGCACCCATCACATCTATTTAGAAGAAGAATCGAAAGCGGTTCGACAGCCACAGGGGAGATTGAATCAGCATATGCAAGAGGTGGTACGAGTGGAAGTGTTGAAATTGCTACAAGCCGGCATCATATACCCCATATCCGATGGGCCTCGGGTGTCCAACCCAAGTAGTACCCCCAAGAAATCGTGGGTTGGGCCATTTGCTCAATGAGAAAGCAGAGGAAATGCCCACCCAACTTACTACGTGTCGAGGGCATGCATCGACTATAGGAGGTCGAATGAGGTGGACGAGAAAGGATCACTTTCCTTACCTTTCACGGACTCAAATGCCCTAGAGAGAGTATCAGGTCATCCCTTTATTGCTTTTGATGGTATCTCGTGGATACTAGATCGAGATCATTGCAGTATGATCGTGGAAAAGACCACTTCACTTGTCCTTTGGTACGTATGCCTATGAGGATGCCCTTCGGTCTATGCAATGCCCGACCACTTTTCACACAGATGCTCGCATTTTCAATGATATGGTGGAGCGATAATGAGGTTTATATGGATGACATAACAATTTAAGGGGAAAGCTTCATGAATGCCTCATTCGATTGGAAATCAAGTTCACGTATGCATCGAAAAGGACCTAGTACTAAACTAGAAAAAATGCCATTTTATGGTAAATCATGGCATAGTGTTGGGGCACATCATTTCCGAGAAGGAAATTGAAGTGGATAAAGGCAAGGTAGAATTGATCTCGAAATTGCCATCTCCTACTAATGTGAAGACAATGCGGCAATTCTTGGGACATGCAGGCTTCTATCGGAGGTCCATCCGAGACTTCTTAAAAATTGCTAAGCCGCTCTACAAGCTTCTTGAAAAAGATGCAAAGTTTGAATGGGATGCGGAATGTCAATTGAAGTTCGAGGAGCTTAAGGCATATTTGACTACAACACCTATTGTGAGAGCCCTTGACTGAACTGCTTTGAGGTATGTGTGGTGGCAGATCTTACATTTGAGCTGATGGAGAGGCACAGTGCATATGCTGCATTACGATAAACTAAATTGAAGTGCAGAGAACGATCTATCTTACCACGGAAGAAACAATCATAGAGGAGTTCCATTGCACGGATAAACTCATCTTATTTGATCAGTCGACATTTGTAATCTTCACAAGATCATTCAAAGATTGAAATATCTACCACAAAACAAAATTCCAAGGCTCGGCTTATTAGATGGGTTCTATTACTACAAGAGTTCAACATCCAAATTAGAGATAAGAAGGGTGTGGAGAACGTTGTTGCCGATCATCTCTCCAGATTAAATATAGCTCACAATACCCACAACCCTCCCATATATGATGAATTTCCTGAGGAGTCACTACTGGCAGTGAGTGTAGCACCATGGTATGCTCACATTGCCAATTTTTTGGTGATAGGAGAGTTACCAGTGGAGTGTACAACATAGGACAGGAAGTTCTTCCATGCAAGGGTTCATTCGTACTATTGGGAAGATCCGTATTTGTTCAAGTATCAAGGGCCGACCGAGCACAAGGAAATGTGTGCCTAAGAAGAACAGAAGAATTCTCAAATTTCCATTGCCATGCGATAAAGGCGTGTGGAGGGCATTTTCTTCACGTGTAAAACGCACTCATGAAAGTGTCAGATTCGGTTTTTAGCTGGCCGCTATCGCTCAAGAATGCCTATACTATGCAAGCAGCGGTGATAATGCAGCAAAGACTTGGGAAAGATTTCCGTCGTCACATGATGCCCTTAAACCCCATTTTAGTAGTTGAATTGTTTGATGTATAAGATCGACTTCCACGGACCATTCCCTACTTCTTTCTGGGCATGCCCTACATCCTCGCGGGGTGGATCACGTGTCCAAGTGGGTCATACATATGCAGGCAAATGACCACAAAGCAAAGGCTTAAATTCCTGAAGGAGAACATTTTCTCTAGATTTGGGGTTCCCAAAGCAATTATCAGTGATGGAGGTTCTCACTTTTGTAACAAACCCTTTGAGAACCTCTTATCCAAATATGGTGTTAAGCACGAGGTAGCCACCCCGTATCATCCTCAAACCAGTGGTCAGGTGGAGCTAGTCAACAGAGAGATAAAGACCATCCTGATGAAAGTTGTTAATTCTAACAGGAAGGTTTGGTCTTTGAAGCTTCTGGACTCATTGTGGGCATGCTGCATCAAATATACAAGACTATTTCAGATGTGCCCGTGATTTATTAGTTTATGGCAAGGCTTGCCATTTGACAGAAATCGAATACAAGGCGTGGTGGGCAATACTTAAATTTGAACATGGATATGAACCGGAAGTTGGCTCGAAAGATCGCTTGAGATCGACGAGCCAGCCGAGAAACGACGCTTACTTCAATTCCAAAATTGAAAAGGATAGGCAGAAGAAGTGGCATGATCACCTCATAACTCGGAAAACTTTCAATCAAGGGGATCAAGTCCTCCTGTATGATTCCAAACTCCATCTATTTCCGGGCAAGCTCAAATCGCTATGGACGGGCCCATTTATCGTCCACCAAGCATATTTTAATGGTTCGGTTGACCTTCTCAACCCGAAAGACAAGAAAATATTCAAGGTTAACAGGCAACGAGTCAATCCCTATGTTGTACGCCATTCTGCAGAAGAGGAGGAAATATCCCTCCTTGATCCTCCATGATCAACATTCCAGCCACTGAGTTGGTTTGGTCTCCACTAAGACCAAACTGCAGCTAAAAATTTTGGTTTTCTTTATGGTTAATTTTTAATTTATTTTATTTTTCTTTTTATTTTTCTTATTTTATTTTTAATATTTTTAGTATATCTTAGTTTTTAACTAAAATCCTCTTTAATATATTTAACCTATTTTTTTATTTAATTATTTTAATTTTTGTTTATATTTTTGCGTGACAAATGCTAGTGTAGGGAATAAATTTCGCTATAATAGCGAAATTTCGCCTCGCGGGCTGGGCTTAAAGGAGGAACTCTTTCATCTTCGACCCTTCATTTTCTCTCAAGAGCCATTGTGTGGCCTCCCCCTATTCTCATTTATCGACCGCCGAAAGACCTGAGCCGACACTCCTCCCCGTAGATTTCCTTCCTATCGCATCACTCACCAAGAATAAGATCGTCGGAGCGCCGTCGTTAGCCCTACCGAGGCACCAAATTACCCTGTCGCACACCGCAGAACAAGCATTCAAGACACCCGAGCTTCCAAATATGGTTCAGACCGTGGGGCTTCGGATCCAGCCTAGGGTCAAACTGAAGATTCCTACTGCAGATGGCACTGGCACTTTCAGTGGTCGCGCCGGCCACTCTCCTAGCCGGTGGTGCCGAGGCATCTCCTACTTTGCCTCCTGATGTGGCTATGATGCAAAGTCCAGCCTCTGCTGCTATTCTAGAGGAGCCTCATGGTTCTGAGCCCCCATCCAGGAGATACCATACCCGGGTGGGACCTCGCCCCCCCTCTCCTGTGCATCCACGACCACCACGGAGGGCTCCGCCTTCTAAGCGGGCCCGGACATCTGGCCCGGGGGAGTCTTTGTGTTCCAGGCCCGAGCCTTCGCCACCTCCAGTTGTCTAGGATCCTGCACAGTCGTCGCCTCAGTTATCTCCTGCTTCAAGTATTGGGCGTCCACTATCTCGGGCCTAGACCCGATACTCTGGTGGAATGTGAATTGTCGTGCCAAGGACTTTCACGGAGAGCCCTACTATGATATACCAACACTGGCAGCGGACCCACGGTTCAGAGATTCGATGCGGTTGGTCTAGAGGTATTCATTGCTACCGTTTATGACTCCGAGGCGCTTCATCCTCGGTGGTACTTGAGTTTTACTGCGCCTGCTCATGACATCCCGGGGAGTATCGACGCAGCCTTCCTGCCTCAAGATAGATGGCCGTCCTGGGGTACTACGAGCCTCAGATATCACCGGCCACGCTTGTGCCCGCTTAAGAGTTCCGGAGAATTCAACAGACATCTACAGCGGGCCTCACCTGGCCACCCAGAGATGGTCCCATCACTTAGTGGATACAGCAGCTCGAATCTATCCTGACGCAGAGCTTCCTCCCGCAGATGCCCTCATGGACCACGCATTTCACTAACTGCTCCTTACTTCAACATTATTTGGCGCCGCAGGCGCTATTCCCGAGGCTCAGACAGGATATCCAAGGGTTTTCGTTCAACTAAAGCAGAGTCATATGATCGTATTTCAGCCTCTGAGGAGAAGGTCCACCGCAAGGACCTGGCTCGGGGTGAGGCTATTCCACTATTGATGTCGAGGCTGTTATGCCGTGCCCAGAGCATCTTCGGGGTTCCTGTGAGGAAACACATATCGAGCCACGTGCCGGTCCCTCGTATTATATCCTCGGGAGCCTCGACCCCGTCTATGCCGCCTTTTCTTCTTCTCGCACCAAAGAAAGAGGAGGAGGTCGCAGGATGATTACGCAGAGGACTCCGCCTAGGGGTGAGCACTGGGCTCCCCAATTCCGCATTCATCCGCCACCTCCCGAGTCCGCCCCAGCCCCCCGCCAGACTACAGCCCGCCCCCTTCACATCGCAAAGAGCTAATTCGGCATCCCTCGCCACTTCTAGGGATTTATTTGTTGTCATGGATGCTGTCCGCACACTTGTTACTACTATTGCATCTTTAAAGCTAGCTTCAAAACAACTACTGAGCTTATGGCCCTAAATTTCAGGTCACTCCTCACGCGCACCAGCCATTCTCTTCAGATTTGTGAGCCACCTCTGTCTCCCACCAGCTAGGCGTGACAGAGCTCTACACAAACCCACTAATCATGATCATCCGCTTATATCCGCTTCAGCAAATTCTCTTAAGATGTGTCATGCACACAAGTAAAGAGCTTCAGATCCACCACAGCCTACACTACACCTCCACAAATGAGGTGGTCGCACTTCCTTCTCTAGCTTTCCGATCCCTACCCAGTGCGGACACAGTGATACTTTGGGTGGGGGGGAGAGTTACCGTTGGAAGTGCCATTTATCATACTTATGTATTGTTTTGTTTCATATTTGTGTTGTTTTAGTTTTATCAATTGCCTACTTGTCTTGTATATGATTCGTGCCACAGTAGGTGTTACGAATCAACAAAATTTATACCAAAATTACTCCTACTGTCGTCGCGTAACTACTACAGTATAGCGGCTCTAGGATCGAACACAGGGATGAGTTTTCTTTCCACAAATGACTTACAGTGAGATGAAAACTGGTGAATTTGGTTTGGATTTTAAGGTGGTGATAAAAACAGTGAGGGTTTTGATGATGAAAACTGAAAAGAAACTAAAATAAAGTGTAAAAGTTAAATCAAGTGTCAATGCTAGGTCAGGTTGATAGGCTACAAAGAGGTCCCTGTGTCTATTTCTCGAGTCAGGGGAGGATGACCTATAGTCACCCCCCAACCGATCTTCATTTAGCTTTAAAACTAAACCCTAATAATTTTCATTTTCAAAGAAAGCATTTATTTAGCATTTATGGTTCCCATGTTGAAAATCTATCACCTTGACTCCATCCTACAATGATTCAGAAGGAACTAATCTCATGGATCTAATAATAAGCATCCATCGAACCCTAAAAGATTATCAAGTATTGATCAATGATGATGCATCTACACAAAGGAAAATATAACCCCTTAACCTACCTCCAAAGTGGCTCAGAAGAGCAACTATTTGGATATCAAAGGTATCTAAACACTAAGAATACACTGAACCCGAAAAGCTTACCAAGTATTGGCCAAAGAAAGTACATCAAAGAGCTTTAAACCTAAGGTTGAAAATTTGGGAACCAAAATGTCAAAACCTGCTGCGTGAAAAACAGGGGAACAAATTGTAAACCTTATTTTCCAAGCCTGGAACAACCTCTTTCTTCAAGGATACTTGCAGCATTAGTGCCCAAAAGTAATTTCAACCCTATATTAGATAGGTTTTGAGTGCTTTTTGGCGCATTAATCATGTCATTTATACCAAATTGAAGTGTTCAAGTCTTCTTAGTACCACTTATGCCATTTGTGAGGGCATTTTCGTTGTTTCGGTGTGTTCGCGCACTCTGGAGTTCAATTTCGAGTCAAATGATGAATCATGAAGATTGATTCCAATGTTCGGCCATCAACTGTACTCCCAAGAATCAACAGAGAAAACCAAGGCAAAGTGAAGAAAATTGATGCAGAGGAAGACAGGAGATGTTGATCAACAAAGCAGAATTTACAGAGCTGTGAAATTTTCGTCAGGATTAAAATTTCGCAGAACCTTAGCAAATCTCACCCTCGCTAGACCACCCTGGCCATGTGCAATCACGGTTAAAACACTCGATTTCATTACTCACAACAATTTCGTTGTTAGCGAAATTTCGCGCTAGCAGCTTAAATTATCTCGGCTCTCTAGCGAAATTTTCCATTTTCGCTTATACGGCAGATTTTACAATAGCCAAACTTTCTCACTTAGCGAAATTTAATGCCTCGCATAAGCTAATTAATGCCAACCCTACCCCAAAATTTGGTGTATTACTTTGTCCTATAACTTAGCCAAATTTGTAGGTTTTCGTATTTTCATGTATCGAGGTGGCCTATATAAACCCCCTCTCTTTGTAATAAATATGTAGATTTTATAACAACCTGGTGAGAGAAGAATCTCTGTAAGTTTTTACTTTTGTAAATAAAGTCTCAGATTTTATTTAGGTTTTATTTTCCTCTCTTCTCTCTTCTTCTCTTTCCTTTACTTTCCCTTGGCCATGTAAACACTCCTCAGGATGACAACTCAAGAGATAAGCTACAAGCCTCCTTTATTCAAGAGAGAAGGAAGCTAGCTTGGTGGTGGGGGCATAGGCATGTTGTCCTCTTTGTACAAAGGCTGTACTGTATTTATGGTCCTTATCTTCTCAAAATAGGTTGTAGTAACATTTGTTCGTCACACTACTAATACTCTCCATGCTTTAGAATCCAGCATATTGAGCGAGAGATACCGTGGTTCTTGTATTTGCCCTACGCAGCCTCTGTAAACGATATTTATATGTTAGGGTTTTCAAATTAGGTTGCATAGCATTTAATGTTATTAATGGCCAATACTCTCCATGCTTTAGGATACAGCATAATTAGTGATGTATGTAATCGGGCTGTTTCTAGATGGTCTTTACGAGCCTCCCGATGACATTGAATGCCAGGTTTTAAACAGAAAAGGGACCATAACCGCATGCCACTCCCGGCCTCCCCTCCCTCCTCTCTCTCCTCCTCCTCCCTCCTCTCTCCCTCCCTCCTCCTCTCTCTCTCCTCTTCTCTCCCCCCATCCCTCCTCCCTCCTCTCTCTCCTCTCTCTCTCTCCTCCTCCTCCTCTCTCCTCCTCCCTCAAAGAAATGGTGGACGGCATCTCCCTCCGAGAATAGAGATCAAGAACAATCCCAAATAGAGTTGTTTCAAGGGTGAGGTTTAGCAATGATAGATCCCGCTTATGCCATGGACTATAGGTTGCATGTCATAACGCGGATAAAACCCGAGACACTTTGTCATTCTAACTTACTGGGTTAGTGACCTAAATCTTCAAAGTTAACTTTTCACATTTATCTTTCGCTACAATTCCCGGCCAAACCATTCCCACTGCTAAGTTCACAAACCAAAGAGTCCAACAGAAAGCCTTATCTTCGTGCACTATGCAAACTGGCTTGGGGGATGAAAACCCATCCTTGTTCGAATCTTTGCATTGGCACTATACCGCAGCATCGACTAACACAAAGAGTAGAACTTAGTGTATATAAATTTTGCTGATTTTATTCTCGAAATTTACCGTGGCACGACCAAATGGCGCCGTCGGATGGTGCCGCATCACGACGGTAAGTTGAAGTACTTGTGATCAACATCACAAGCGAAGGTAATCCTTAAATTTTTTGTCACTCAAGCCAGTAGGAACTGCCAGCCATTTACTTTGAAAGGATCAAAATTTATTCTCGTTTAGTCAGCTTAATTTTGTTATTTAACTTTAATTTTTGCAAGCTCGTAGTCGCTTCTTTCGTTGTCTCTAAATTTCAGAATAAAAGTTTATGCAACAGCTGATAAAGACACATCGTAGATTATAGTGAAGGATGGGCACACAACTCGACCTAGCTAGTGAAGTCGTTGCACATACTGATACCATGACCCATACCCGAGGAACAACAGAGTCAACCTGAACCCCTATGAATCCAAATGCATATAGAACCATGAGGGATCACATCCACCTCCGAGTTGGGTTGCTCCCATCTCAGATTTATCTTCCTATTACGATGTAGCAAACAGGCCATATTCGTACCTCTCATTTCATACATATCATGAAGGAAAATGAAAATCCATACACTCATATTAGGATTTTGAGTGAGGTTTGCACTACCTTCAAGGAAGGTATGATGGACATGGATTTGCTGTAGCTCTAAAGGCATTTATCACCCCAAGTGACAAGGCTGTAGCATATGCCCACCCATCGAGCCTGGGTAACCATTAGAATCGGGCCGAGCTGCAAGGCAGTTCCGAAGAGTTCTTCGCACTACAAACCACACTTGAAAAAGGCAAATTCTATACCTTTGCAGCCTAAGATGGTGAGAGAGATCTACGAAGGTTAGAGAGATTTATGGAGACCATCGCTGGCATGTCCACACCACGGGTTTGACACATGATGTCAGGAACTTCACTTTTATGGTGGTATGTCTCCCGCTACGAGGCTTAGAAACCATGTGGAGGAGACTTTCTGGGCAAGCACCTCCCGGGATGAAGCCATGGAATTTTAAATTACGGGTCGAACTTCTAAAGGTCAGATGAGCCTAACCCTAACGGAAATAAAGGTGGGACGACAAGACCGACCGATGAGATGGAAATGAAAACTAGCATATCAACCCTAGCTAGGAAGGTAAAGGAGCTTGAAGGTAAGCAGCTCCATGAAGTGCATGCATGGATCGACACACTGTACACCAATCCGCACAAATTTCCAATCCCCCGTATTACCTAAATGCACAAAGGTCCCATGGCCCCTGCATGATTTGATGTCGAATGCAAACATCGTAGGACAATCTGCCGCCACAAATAACCCAATGCTCCATATGGGAATACCTACAAATTCCAATTGAGGAATCACCCTAACTCAAGATGGAGACCTAACCTCTACGTGACTTCAGGCCAAACTCGCTTGTCCCCCTCACAACCACAACAGCCACCATCCTCTTCTTCAGTAGAACAAGCCATATTAAATCTCAGTAAGGTGTGGCAACTTTGTTGAGGAACAAAAAGGAATCAATGTGCAACTGGCACAAAGATACCTGGAGAATACACCTCAATAAGAGGATAGATGGGGCTTGAGAGCAATCTCAACCGTAAAATTGACAACATACAAGATTCAATCACCAAGATCAACAATACAGCAGAGGTACAAGAGAGAGGGAAGTTTCCATCACAAACACTTCCAAACCAGTATGGCTCCCATGAGGTGGGGTCATCCAACAATTTAAAACGACGAGGCCAAGGCTATAATTACTCCCGAGAAGTGGTGAAAGCTGATCGCCCTATGCCGAAACCCGTTGAAAGAATCCAAGCAGTGAGAAGAATTGTATCAGAGCATATTCTCTTGCAAAGAGATCTGGCTGAACACGTATACCACCATCTACAAGCACTTAGAGGTAAGAAGGCATCTCAAGCTGGGTATCTTAGAAGTCCTAAGACAGTAAAGGTCAACATAGCCCCGCTCAGATATCAATAATAAGGTCGCTTATAAAATTTTTGGAAAGATCTTCGCGACAATTAAGAAAGGATTAGGCATTGAGAAGAAGGCATTTCACCGAACAAGTCGCCATAATCCAAAAGCAAATACCGCCACAATACAAGGATTCAGGACTTCCTACAATATCATCAATATCGGGTGGGAATCAGACAGAGAAATCATCAAGCTGATGCAGAGCGGTGGTGGAAACCTAATGTCAGATTCAAGATACAAGCAATTAGGTCTAGGTGAACTTAAACCTACCAACATCACACCTCTCACTGGTCGACAGATAAGGAAAATCCCTATGGGAAGAGTTGAGGATGTCCCAGAAGATAGACACCTACTGCATCCAAGATTTCAGGGTGCTCGACATCAGCCAATCAGAAGTGAACCCAATCATGTACCAATCATCTTAGGAAGACCATTTCGCTCACACCCAATGCAATCATCAATTTCCCCGAATGGAGTCATGCAACTAACCTTGGTAACATGACTTTCGAGTTGAACATCTTCATTTGAACATCAAACATGAGTCGCTAGAAACTCCGAAAAATCAAATTTCACGGGGTTGCTCAAATTGGTCAATGCGAAAACAAAGTACCCGTGAAGTGCAAGGAGTAATCACCAAGAAGATGAAGAGATATCGTCTTACCAACAACACCAACCGCAAGCCAATCGGGATCAATTCCAGCCATCGCCAGTGACCACATCAACAATCGTCACCCAAACCATGGAGCCAGTTCAAATTTAATACACGTGGCCGAGGAGATCATTCTCCTGAACTCCCCTTGAGTAATGTTGAGATTTTCAACTGATTCTGTTTCATAAACCAATTTGCGTCAATTACGCACTTTTGTTTTAGTTAGTAAATTTTACACTTCAATTATTTTTAGCAAATCTTTGGAATTTAGTAATTTTAATATTTAAAGTACTATTATATGTGATAGTATCAAGCTTGTTGGAATCTCCATTTATAATCCATATAGCAACCTGAGAACAAATGTAATTTTTATAGCAAGAATATTTAACCTGCAACTTTGACTTCGTGAAGACCAAAGAAAATAATTGCTTAAGATAGCCAAAAATTTAATGTGATAGATCCCTCTACATTTTACTTTCGTCTCTATATAAACAGTGCCTGAAATGCCACTTCCATATTCTCCTCCCAAATGGGGCTCCCGGGCCTCCCGCACCGCGCCGTCCCTAGAGTCCCCACTACCCACACTGCATCGCATCGCCGAGTTGCTCTTCATAGCGAGGAGGTGTGCACGGTCAGAGGCCGAGGATGCCTACGCGTAAGATATGCTCGCCCCGAGCTCGAGCACACTTATCGCCGGAGTATGCCATCCATGCGCCCGAGAGAGATAGCCGGAGTGATGGATGCTATCTCGTCACTTATGCTCACTCAGCGTTCTTCAGATCGAGGTCGTGCCCACAAGATATCTCCCCATGTCACATGTATTATGACCCACCCGGGTCTTCCTGCATGTTCCTAATCTTATAAGCCCACCACCGATGCAAATCTTCTTTGATGTTCGTTGCCGCAGCAAAGAATCTCAGATCCACCACCACCACAAAGAGTTGAGGTACAAAGTTTCTCGATTTGTATAGTTATCGCCTTTATCAACCCGCCACCAGATTTCTGATTAGATTTAAGTGTACAAATGATAAAGACGCTGAAGGATATTTTCGTGTTTAGCTTGTATGTACGTACTAGCCATTTTGGCTATATCAAAAGCTATTCAAGATATATACATACCCTTTGTGTATCATGCCAGCCTTTCCAGTGTAAGTGATTTTCTTTTCAATTAATAATTTGAATTGGGTTTCAAATTGAACAATTGAATCGGCTTTCAATCGAACAATTGAATTGCTTCAAATGGACAATCAAATTGCTTCTCTACTTGAAATTTGAAACCGGCTTGCCTTTATGTTAGAACAAAATTCCATGCTTGATCTGGCCACGGGCTTAGGAATTCCCGCATGTCAACTTGAAAATTTCTCCCTTTATGCTGATTCACACACCGTACCTGCATTACTTCAATAGTCGTGAATTTGTATACCTCCTTTCACAGATACCTACTTTAGGTATGTCGGTAACCAGATAGTTCTGTTATCATATTTGTACACCAATGCCACTTCAAAAAAGGAAAAAAGAAAAAGAAAAAGAAAAGTACAAAAGAAAAATAAAGTCAAAGCTACCAAACTGAAAGTACTCCAGCCTGCGGGTACGGGCGAAGTTTTCAAAACCCGGGCGCCCAAGCCTTAATTGGTCGAAGGTCAACTTATGTTCATATAAGGGTAGGTGTGAGCTTTGTGCCAATTCAGGTGCCTCACCCTTTTCAAGTCATTGAGTCCGGTGAAGCCTCAGAGTTAGGTGGTCTGACCTTTCATCGGCGTCCCAAACCTTGATCGTCGGTTACCCAGCGGGACCCCATTGCCACGTACTTCGTGAAATCGAATTTTAAGCATCGCACCCTACATTGAAAAATGAATAAAGAAAGAAGATCGTAACTAGCCTCTATCTAGGTTGCTCAACAACTTAAGGCCATGTCAAGGTTAGAAGCCGGGGGAGGAACAAATTTTACAATTTATCGGGTTTAATCAGTTACATAAAAGAACCATTAGACTTAGTGAAATTGCCATGAGAATCATGGAAACCAGCCACCAAATTGCTCTCTCTTGTTTTGATTCTTTACATTCTGCCAAATTTGATGTCAATTGTTCAATTCTAGCTAATGTTTATATGTACATAAACCTTTAATCATAACCCTTTTGAAAATCACCACGATCTCCTAAGGTTTTGGTATCATATGTAATCAGCAAACGTTTCTCATCAGGATTAGTGCCCAAAAAGTGCACTAACCCTATATTAGATAGGTTTCTTGAAAGCCACAAAAGATTAATCATGCTCATTTATACCAATTGAGCGGTTCAAGTCTCTTTAGTACCACTATGCTATTTAGAGGGTATTTCAAAGGTTTCAGTGCTCATACTCGGAGTTCACCTCAGTCAAATGATAATCATGAAGATTGATTCCAATGTTACCATCAACCAAATTTCTAAGAATCAATGAGAAAACCACAAGTAAAGCGAAGAAAATTGATGCGCAGGAAGACAGAGGATCAACAAAGGTGAATTTTCGCTTAGAGTTTGCAAAATTTTCATGAAGATCGCAAAAATTTCAACCTTAACGAATTCCAAATTTCGCAAATACCCAGCCGCTTAGGCACTCATTTTTAGCGAAAATACTGATTTCGCTATTTACAATAATTTTCATGGCAAGCTAGCTAAATTTCGCTTAGCTAACTAAATTACCTCGTTTCAGCGAACTTTCCATTCGCGATACATGGTGATTTCTTAGCTAGCGAAATTCTTCAAAATTAGCTAAAATTTAATGCCTCATTATGTTTTGTACTGACGCCAAACTATACTCCAAATTTGGTGTATTACTTCTCATTCTATAACTTAAGCCAAATTTGTAGGTTTTTTGGTATTTTCATACAGGTGGCCTATATAAACCCCTTTTTTGTAATAAATATATAGAGATTTTGGGGGAGCAACAACTTTTGGGGGAGAGAAGAATTTGTAAGTTTTCATTTTTGTAAATAAAGTCTCGTATTTTATTTAGGGTTTTATTTTCCTCTCTTCTCTCTCCTTCTTTCTTCCCATTTTCCTAGGGCCGCCAAACACCTCTCGAGGATGACAACCCAATAGATATCACGCTGCCTCCTTTCTTGAAGAGGAAGGAAGCTAGCTTGCAGGGGGCATAGCATGTTGTCCTCTTGTATTAAAGGAATGCATCGTATTTTATGGTCCTTATCTTCTCAAAAATAGGGTCAGATAACATTGAAATGCCATTAATTTGGCTAATACTTCCATATGCTTTAGAATCCAGTTGATGAGAGAGCATCGTGGTTCCTTATTGCCTTACGAGCCTCTAAAATGATATTTATATGTTAGGTTTTCAAATTAGGTTGCATAGGCATTTAATGTTATTGATTTGGCCAATACTTCCATGCTTTAGGATACAGCAAACAATTAGTGATAGATGTACCGTTGTTCTTGTATGTAATTTTACGAGCCTCCGAGATGATATCAATGCTAAGGCTCTAAATAGAAGTGGACCATAACTCCAAGAGCAGCACTCTGTATCGGGACTAAATGTGAGTTGTTTCAAGGGTGATAAGGTTAAACATAGATCCTACATGCCATGGATCATAGGTTGCATGTCATAACTTAGATAAAACCAGGACACTTGTTTGCCCTAACTTTACTAAGTTATATTCCAAATCTTCAAAGTTAACTTTCACACGATCTTCAAAGTCTTTACAATTCTCGCCAAACCATTCCCACCGCTTGAAACACAAATCCAAAGAGTCCAAATAGAGCCTTATCTTCAAATTTAGTGCAAATCATTTTAGGATGAAAACCCATCCCCGTGTTCGACCCTAGACTCACCATACCGTAGTAGCTTGGATCACGCAGGAACTTAGGTGCATATAAATTTTGTTGATTTTAGCTCAGCCTACTCGGTGGCAATGGTAATCGTGGGTCTAGCTAAACATCCTCTCGAGCTGTCATCCTCAGAGGAGTGTTTGGTAGCCAGAGAAAGGAGAGAAAGACAGAGAGGAACAGAGAAAATGATACCCAAAATGCGCTTGTACAGAGATTGCTTCAAATGAAAGTCAGTTACAAATGTTCATAAAGTGGCTTATATAGCCTTACAAACATGTGAAATACCAAATTAACCAAACTAGAATAATTATAGTGAGGGTAGAAATGAGAAAAACCAAAAACAGGTCGTTTCAGACACAAAAAACAGGAGTAGACACTTTCGCTTTTAGAAGCAAAATTTTCGCATAGGCGAAATTTCATTATGATAGCTAAATTTTCAGCACTATTCATCATGTCACATCAGTCATTGAGCCCTACGACTTACTATTCACCATGCACTATTCCATTTCTTCTCGCTTTGATATTCTTCATTCCCTCATTGCTCAAATGACAGAAAACCATCAAATCGATGGAAATCAACCCGACTTTGTTATGATTGATCGGGACATCGACGAGTTGGCTTCAAATTCCAAAGAAAAACTACAAAAACGGCCTCCTGAATGAGATCGTATACAATAGTGGACCTAACATGTCAATCGGGTTAATTATAACAAATTAGTTCACAAAAGCGCCAAAACTTATTAAAAAATAGGGTTCAAAATAGCACTTTTTAAGCACTAATCACACTTAACCCACATTGCTAGTCCTTTAGCAAATGCAAGAAGAAAAATAAAAAAACATATAAAACTATAACAAAATTATGTTACAAGGTTGCAGTTCATAAAGGTTGTGAAGAAGTAATGCCTAACCCTAAGTAAAAATCATCAAAGCCTTGTCCAATAACTATCTTGAGAGAATGAATGCAATACAAATTGAGTATCAATAGAGCCTCCATCTCGGTGAATCAACCAGAAACTTCCACCAAAATCTAAGTGTTTGCTTGATCGCCTCAACAATAAATCGCAAACCGCACTCTCCCCCAACCTAGCTACTACCACCACTCAGCATGCCAACCAACCTAACAGGATCAAGACCCACTCTTATTCCATAACTTTTTTTGTTGTAGGTGCAATGCCGCAGGAATCGACCTCACCAAAGTCCATGTAATCTGTGGGATCTAATCGATGACTCCCACCCAATTAAGGCTTAGTGGCACCAAGTCATAAGGGATCTTTCGACCACAAACTCTTCGTGCTCCCACCCTGACTTTGAATGACTTCGAAGATTCCAGAACCTACAACTTGCTAAACTCCACCCATCCACCCATGTAGAAAGAGCACTAAGTCTGGCTCCCAACCAACCGCTTAGTAGCACCCGTTTAGTTGCTACCATATACTCCTGACCGCTCTGCTCTGTGGCAAAGAGTTGCAATTTTCCTTCTTTTCTTTTTCTTTCTTTTTCTTTCTTTGAAGACACATCGCCTTCTCTATTCATGGGTCCCAACCTATTAAAGGCGGTCAACCGAAACTAGCTTGGTTATTGCAGTTTAGGAGGCTAGCGCTTTTCAAAGTTATCAAGAAACCTCGATGTGCATACAAGGTGTGGTTAGCTAAAGGTGGAAGAAAAAGGGTCGAAAGCAATAAGAATTCAACTAATCATTCACTCAACCATGCATGGAACCAATCTAACATCAATAGAATTGGACAAAGTTTCAATTTTTCAAACCACAGGTTAGGCAAAACACAAAAAAAAAAAAAAAAAAATGGGTGCAGTTTTTTAACAAAATAAGTTGTATAGTATAACAACTTCACAAAAAAGAAAACCAGCAAGCCATCGAACATCACAAAATGGGCTCAAGCCAAAATAGTAACAAAACATAAGCAAGCCACTTCCTTCACTAACCCTCCCCCCCAACCAAATATCTCATCGGGTCCGCAACGGCCTGGACGAAAGTTGGGGAAGGAAGTTATCTCCTTGATGAGATGTGATCGCTTTTGATAGAGACTTCTCAAGATTTCCATCGACACCTTATTCACTAAGCCAGGCTTCAAATAAACAAGAGAAGAAAGAGAGAAAAGGACTTAGTTGGGGAATTTTGAAAATTACACCTTTGTAATAATTTTAAAAGTATTCTTTAAGAGAGTTTGGATTCTACACTCTAAGCTCTAACGTACCAAAAACACTCTAAAACAGAGTTCTGATGAAAAGTTACGGGCGAAACAAAATCGTGTGAGGCAAACAGTGGGAGAGTGTAGTGAAAATCGGGTTAGAGAGAAGGAAATTTTGCCATTTATAGCGAAAATTCTCTATAAATAGCGAAATACGCTATAGTGAATTTTTTTTTTTAAATAAAATAAAATAATAAATAATAATAAAAATTATTTTTTTGAGACAAACAATTTTAAGAGAATTTTTTTATATATATAAAAATAAAAATAAATTTTTTATAAAATAAAATAAAAGTAATAAAAATAATATAAAATAAAACAATGTTTTTTACCTTATTGTTTAAACTTTGTCTTTTATGGGGGACATTCGTACATCAATTGCGCTACATAGAGAAATTTCGCTATGTAGCGAAATTGCCACTTCGCTATAATTGCGAAAATTTCGCTATTATTGCAAAATTTTCACTATTCTAGCAAAGTTTTCACAATAGTGAAATTTGTCCCTCGCATTCCACTGCTCCGTCTTGTCAGCCGATCTTCATTTCTCGCTTTAAAATTCACACTAAACTACAAAAATTAAGAAAATTTACGTAAAAGTGAAAAATAAGCCTAGAAACAAATATTAACTTAAAAAATTAAAGGAAAATCTAAGAATCAAAATTATAAATCCAAATAAAATAAAATAAAATGAAATAAAACAAGAAAAATGAAAATAAAAAGCCGGGGAGATCAGGTTCCCCCAAAACCAATTCCTAAGCCTGAGGTTGCTAGAACTCGGGCCGAGCTTAGGAAATGCCGAGGTTCGAAGTGCTCCAACCAACCAACACCGAACCATCCACTATGCCATGCAAAGTATGAGCAGCTTGCCATCTTCTCGAGGTAGTGCAAAAATCCGAAAGAAGGGCTAATAACTTCCTAAAGCTCGGTGAGGGCAGAAGTTGATGAGTCCAAAAACTCACTAGATTTTTAATCAAATTTTCTCGAAGCCATTATGAGAATAATGTTGAATTGTTCGTTAAAAGTGATAATGACCAAATTCCAATTTCATAGTGTGAAAATACAAGATAAAATCAAATTTTAGCAAAAATCAAGAAATCACCGTTGAAGATAATTGAAGTCACAACGAGAATTTAAGTCGTGATACCGCTTATAATTCCAAGTCACGACAAAGAACAAATTTGGCTTAAGAAATCAAACGTGAACAAGTGAAGTCGGACTTGAAAAAAATGGGTTGAGACAAAGTAAAACTGGTTGAAGACTGGCATTAAAGGAAATAATCAAGAGAAGAAATCGAGGTCGCAACACATTCCGATGTCGCCACACCAAAAAGCGGTATGAATGATGTCGCGATTATCAACTTGAGGTCGCACCGATTCGCCTGGCTACAAAGAGGAAGTCGCCAGAAGAAAGAGGTTGCAACTACTTTTTATATTAAGTCTTATTTCATGTCACAAGATCACCTTGAGGTCGCGGATATAAAATAATAGTATTCAAAGTGCAACCGAAAAACAAAGGTCAATAGAGTCGCAACCCGTAGTCGACAAGCACTCACAAGGAACCAGCCAGAAACCTTTTAAAAAGTCATCGAGCGTAAATGATGTCGCTACCACTCATTCAGTCGCGACCAAGAAAAGTCAGCCGAAAGCATAAGAAATTGATGTCGCGACATGTAATTGAGGTCGCACTCGAAAATAAGAAATTCCGCTGCAACGTGAACCCGAGGTTGCAACTTGAAGAAAAGAAATGGAAAGCAGTAAGAGGCTCGCGACATCACCTACGAGGTCGCGATACATAAAATTGAAAGTTATGAAGACAAGAAACCACCAATGCACTGCGACCAAGAAAGCAAAGTCATCATGAAGTCGCCAATAAATAAAGCAGGTCACAACTTAAACCCGATGTCGCAACACGTGACTTGTGAAGAACAGAGATATTGATGTCGCGAGTCAACCCTCGAGGTCGACATCAACACTCGAAGGAACATCGAAAGCAAAAGAGGTCGTTACCATTAAACAAAGTCGCGACTCACAAATCAAAGCTATTGCAAGACAAAAACAGTTGCAACTCAAAGGTCGAAGAGGTCGCGATCAATCAAGAGCCACATATTCTATGTCGCGACATCACCATGAGGTCGCGACATAGAACACTGGGCTGGGCTTTTTATTTGGAATTCCACCTGTAGTATTTTTCGGGGATTCGCCCGCTTTTCTTTCATAAATAGAGAGCTTTCGAATAGTAAAGTAGTTTTCTCCTTCTCACTACCCAAAGAAGGAAAGTAAAGAGAACTCAAGTATATTATAGACTAGATTTTATTTTTAGTTTTACTTTCTCGGGTTTTGAATCAGCGAATCGTGCGCAGACGAGTAGAGCCGGATTTCGTTAGTTCAAGTATTTTTCTTCTCGTGATTACCTCGGAAATTTATGAAATCTAGACAAATTTCTGGAATTCATTTCTTCTCAAGTTTATTGCAATTATAGTGGTTATGTGTGATCGGCATTCCACTTCTTGATTCGTAATTCGCACTAGGAGCACAAAGCCTCACTGGATTTGATTTACTTCAGTTACGCTTCCGCATTACTTACGGAGAATTTTGGGCTTAGTTTTACTTAATCGTTGTCGCTTTTAATGGATAAGTTCTAAATAAGAAGAACTAGTACCGCTGAGGGAATGTATCTTTACTTTGATATCCGTGATGCCCTCCGTTGACACAAAGACGAGATTCCGAGAGTTGAGAGAGCATTATTTTCCGGGTATGTTCGACTACTATGTTGACGACCGCTGAGCTCTCGAGAGTTCATTTTGATAAATCCCATTCGCCTCATAATTGAAGTCGAGGTGTATTTAACAATATAAATATCGTGAGAGTCTACTTAATCTAAGGATAAGTTCCAACTTCGCGTGTTAGCTTGTGGATCTAATCAAGGAAAGGGATAGCCCATAGGACAAGGATGAGCCACACTAAGTAGTATAAATTTCATAAAATCCCGATAAGGTAAAGCGAAAATTTCTCAATACAACAGGAAACGGGTATGAAGTATCGGGAAAGAAAAATACCTGTGATCTTGCAAGAGAATTTGAATACAGAATGGTTTGATTCGACTTCGAGAGAAGTATGATGGTCAAATCGCGAACAGGAGAAATCCAATTCCTAAAATTATGTAAATCGTGGACAAAATCATCCATACATAGAACAGAAAAAAAAAAGTAACGGATTTAGTACCGAATCGATCGCTTCATTGTACTTATCGATGGCTTTTCGCTTCTCACAAGAACAGATTCCAATCCATTCTTTTTATGTACAATTTATTTTAGTCATTCATTTTGTTTTAGCTTAATTCTGAGCATATTCAATAGTATAGAGATTTAATTCTTTGGCTGCTTTGATAAAATTTTCACTATGAGTTTTGGAGTCCATATAGTATGAAATTTTGGTAGTCAGTAGTTGACTCCGGCAATTCGCTATCGTAATCTCTCGTGGGAATGATACCTGACTTACATTCGCATTTACTACTAGAGGACTGTGCACTTGCAAAGGTCATAGATCGAACCTCATTTTATTATCTCGAACATTAAGAGAAATTATTTTAGCAAGCCAAATTATCCAAAGTGACATGGGTATAAGAGAATTGTAGGGCTCTTGTAGCTATGTTATTTTTGAGGGTTTTAGTCTATATAGAAAAGCGCTTAACAAGTTTTTATGGCGTCGTTTGTCAGGATTGAGAATAATTAGATCAATATCTTCGACTAAAGAAGGAAATACTAATTTGGACATTTTAAGAAAAGAACAAAATAGCTTTTCACAAAGGGCTGATCGGGCCACTAATTTTTAATAAGCCAAGTTGAAATATTTGTTGTTTAGTTTGACTAACTTATTAACTCGAGTATGCTTTGATTTCAGGAAAACCTTTTATGCATAGGAAACAGGGTTCTGACTTGATTCCAGCAGACACTGAATTAGAGAGAATACTCAGGAGCTTAAGAAAGACAAAAATAGCAGAGAACGTAGCTATGGCAGAAGAGAGACATGACCAAACAGAGGAACAGAGGATACTAGCCGTAAGGCTCCCCCATTACTCACATTGGGCCGGAGGATTTGAGGCCTATTATTCAGAAGAGTATTTCAAGTAATCGACAACCTTACCGGATGCAAATAACTTTGAACTAAAGCCAGCCTTAATTACAATGGTTCAACAACATTAGTTTACTGGTCATCCCACCGAAGATCTAAATGAGCACCTGGGAAGATTTCTTAGGATGGTGAATACAAAGCTGAATAATGTGAGACCAGAGGTGATAAAGTTGCATCTCTTCCCATTTTATTTGAGAGACATAGCAACCACATGGTATGAATCATTACCTTATGGTTCTGTTGATACTTGGGAGGAGTTGGTAGAAGCTTACTTAGGCAGATTCTTTCCCCCATCTCTCACTTCAGAGAGACAAAGAGAGATAATAGTATTCCAACAAGGGGAAAATGAGAGTCTATATGTAGCTTGGGAAAGATTCAAGAGGTTGCTGAAGAGATGCCCGATGCATGGAATAGACTTGAAGACCCAAATGGACATAGTGTATCATGCTTTAAATGATACATCTAAGGCATTATCGATGCTTCATGCATGGAGCATTCAAACGAAAAGTGTCGACCAGGGCAGATCCGATAAGATTTAGCAAAATGCAGCGGTGAGTTCCATCCGAAGCTTTCAAGAGGAAGCAAAGCAGAGAGTGCGGTCATGGAGTTGAGCAAGATGACAACCATGGAAGCAAAGTTGGATGCCATAATGCATAGGATGGACAAACAAGAAAGAAAGATGCACACTGAACATGAGTGGAAAGAGAACTTATGAGAAGAAGTGGCCGACGCCAATGTAAGAAGATTCTTATGGTGCGTGGAGGTTATACGTGAACGAAAGCAAACAAGCACATTTCAAGACAAACTAACCTTCCCACACACTACAACTAAAGACTGAGAGAACCATGAGAATTTCTCTATAAGGGCGGGAGGGGCATTACACGGCCCAAGGCAAGTGACAACATCCTCAACATGATATCGTGAGCCACCAAGGTTCCAAGAAGAACATCAAGGAGGTGAAGGCGTAAATGAATATCGTAGTCGAGGAGAACCCAACCATTTGAAGAACAAATGTCATAGCTCACGGGGATAACAAGAGGCGGTCATAATTCCATGAATAAAACTATTTGACTTGGAAGCTTAAGTCCCATACTAAATGTTTCATGAATGCTGAAGGCTCTGCTAAAAATTTAGAGACACAAATAGGGCAACTTTCCCTGACTATGACAAATCAGAGCAAGGGTACATTCCCTAGTGACACTTTAAAAAACCCAAAGATCGATGGCAATTCGGGGCTTAAGAAGTGGGAAGGATTTGAGCAAGAGCAAATACATAAAGGAAAGAAGAGATCAAAGGGTAGGAAAGAAGACTCAAAAAGGAAGAAGAGAAGAACGGCCAGATTAAACAGATGAAAGGAAGTAATGACCTGAAAAGAAGGAAGGAGTAACAGCAGATACACCGCAGTTGCCATTCCCACGTAGACTTCGTGTCAAGAAGAGAAGAACAGCTTTCTAAATTCTTACAGATTTCATGAAAGAAATAAACATTCCATTTGCAGAGTAGTGACTGAAAAGCCCTTTATGCAAAATTTCTAAAAGAGATATCGAAAGCAAGAAAAGAAAGATAAATGAGGAGGGTATAGTTGCACTTTGACTGCTACTTGGTAAAGGCCATTATTCATTGGTAAGTCTAACAAAGATGAAAGACTCCCGCGCCACCCATTCCCCGCTCTATAGGGAAATACTAATTCAAGAAAGCTATGACTCGCGCAAGTATAAATTTGATGCATCATCATGGTGCAGACTTAGCTCTTGGGGGAAACTTACCCCAACAAAGAACATTACAAATGGTATTTACATCAATGGCACAACTAGAGGGCATTCTGGAAGATGTACTTGTCAAGGTTGGAAAATTCGTTTTCCCTGTGGATTTTGTTGTCATGCAGATGGAGGAAGATACCCAAGTTCCTTTTTTGCTGGGAAGGCCTTTCTTAGCAACAGGAGCTGCCTTGATAGACGTACAGAAAGGTTAACTAACACTCAAAGTTGGGGATGAAGCAATGCATTTTAATATTAATAGGATTCTGGAACATCCTAATGTAGAGGGAGACAGTTGTATGGCTGTAAGAAACAAAAGCCTTCTCAATGATGAATTGAATTCTGATGATATCATTCAACACTCTATCAATGAAATTGAGATGAATTTTCAATATCTTGAGAGTCTTGATTGTGAAGTACTGCCTTCAAATTTGTTTAACAAGGAAACAAATTTCTTAAAAGATAAATGAAACGGTCAAGATGAAGTAAGTAAATGTAAACAAAGAACCTAAGGAGCGCAAACCAGTGCGTATGGGCTAACATTGAAAGAATTGCCTAGTCATTTAAAATATGAGTTTTTAGAACATGAAAAGAGAAAACCAGTTATCATATCAGCTGCATTTACTGAAGATGAAAAAAAGAAGTTGATGGTAATTATGAGAAAACACAAGGAAGTAATTGCTTGGTCCAATGATGATCTGAAGGGTATCAGTCCCTCAATTTGTATGCACAAAATACTACTAGAAGATAATGCAAAAACTTCTATTGAGCATCAAAGGAGGCTGAACCCAGTGATGAAAGAAGTTAGTAGAAAAGAAGTTCTGAAATGGTTAAATAAAGGTGTTTTATATATGCTATATCGTGATAGCTTCTGGTGAGTCTCAAGACATGTGGTTCTCAAGAAAGGTGGATTCACTGTGATCAGAAATGAAAAGAATGAACTGATTCCTACAAGAACTATGACAGGATGGAGGGTGTGTATTGACTACAGAAAGTTGAATACTGCAACCATAAAGGATCATTTTCCGCTCTTCATTTATCGATGTCGGGATGTGCCAGACACCCTCATTTTTGTTTTCTCGATGGATACTTCCTGGATATAACCAAATTGCTATTGCACCTCGAAGATCAGGAGAAACCACATTTGTTATTATTCATTTGGTACTTTTGCTTTTAGAGAATGCCATTCGTTTGTGTAATGCCCTGCACATTCCAAATAAGGTGCATGATGTCTATATTTTTCGATATAGCGTAAGAAGTTATGAGATCTTCGTGATGATTTATAGTGTAAGGATCCAGTTTTGAACAATGCCTCGCATAACCTCGGGATGTTGCTTCAAAGGGGTGCAAAGACAAGAATCGCTCTAAATTGGGAAAATGCCATTTTATGATTACGTAAGGATTGTCTGGGGTGATTGCAAAGATAGTTTCGAGGTAGACCAGTGTTTCAATTATAAGAAACCTAATGCCACCCACTCACAGTCAAGGAATCAGAAGTTTCTAGGACATGCTGATTTGCAAGATTTATCGAGACTTCAAAAATTGCTATACCACTATGCGATTACCGAAAAAGATACTAAGTTCTATTTCGATGAATCTCGCAAAGAATTTGAAGAAATCAACCAGGACTAGTCAAGCTCCCATCATGGCAAACCAGATTGGAACAAAGAATTTGGGAAACTAGCGGTGATGCCGTTGATTTGCAATGGGAGCTGTATTGGGACAGAAAGATGAAAAAGTGTTCAAGGACATCTACTATGCTAGAAAAACCTTTAATGAAGCACAAGAAAATTACTCTACTACTGAAAAGGAGATGCTGGCAATAGTGTTTGCATGTGAAAAATTCAGGCCATACATTTTGGGGTCCCATGTTGTTATACACACTGATCATGTAGTAATTAAATATCTAATGGCAAAGAAAGAAGCAAAGCCAAGATTGATCAGATGGGTACTATTATTGCAGGAATTTGATTTAGAAATAAAAGACAAAAAGGGAAGTGACAATGTGATAGCTGATCACTTGTCAAGAGTAGAGAAAACCACTGTACAAGAAGAAGGAAGAGAAATAACATAAATTTTTCTAGATGAGCAATTATTTCAGCTGTCGCTCCAATCACCCTAGTATGTCGATACGTGAATTTTTAGTTTGGTGGAATTATGCCACCGTAATTCAGCTTACCAACAGAGAAAACTAAGGACTGACAGTGTGTACTACATCTGGATGACCCATTACGTTTAAAGAGGAGCTGATCTCGATTATAAGGAGATGTGGTACTGGGAGCAGAGTAAAGCAAGATTTTAAAAGAATGTCATGCATCACCTTATGGAGGACACTTTGCAGGAGATAAAACAACCCATAAAATTCTACGGGCCAACGATTTTTAAAGACTGTTTTGAATGGGTAAAGTTGTGTGATCAATGCCAAAGAATGGGAAATATCAGCAAAAGGCATGAGTTCCCCTCTACAAGGTATCCTGGTGGTACAGTTGTTTGATGTATGGGAATGGATTTTATGGGACCTTTTCCAGCTTCATTTGAAAATATATACATACTCCTAGCCAGGATTATGTATCAAATTCGTAGAAGCATCAGCATGTCCAAAGAATGATGCCATTACAAGCTTGTGGGTTTTTACAAAGAAATATTCTAAAAGATTTGGGACACCCGTAACTATAATTAGTGATGGAGGAAGCCATTTTGCAATAAGGTGTTTGACAAACCTGAAGAGCAGATATGGTATCAAAACACATTATGAGCTTGGCTTATCATCTTCAAACAAATGGCAAGCTGAAATTTCCATCAGGAAATAAAGAAGACATGGAAAAGATCAGAAGTTCTAGCAGAGAGATCGGGTCTTTGAAGCTTGATGATACACTTTCGCGGGCATACAGATCGCTTAAAATTCTACTGGAATGTCTCCATACGTACTGCCTTTGAAAACCTTGTCACCTACCTCGAGCTAGAATATAAAGCTGTGGGCCAACAAGCTCAATTTTGATTTTAAAGTCATAAAGAAGAAAGATTACTCCGCTTAAACGAATTGGAAGAGCGAGGAATGAAGCCTATGATAAGGCTGCACTCACAAGGACAAACAAAAAATGGCATGATCAAATTCAATTTTGAGGAGGGAATTCAAGGCCTGAGATTAGGTCTATATTCAACTCCAGATTAAGACTCTTTCCAGAAATGTCCAAATGGAGGGACCATTTGGCGTGGTATCAAGCACACAATTAGCAAGACACTTAACCAAAGAATCATGAGGAGTTCAAAGTTAATGGTCAGAGATTAAAGCATTTATCTGGAAAAGCAATTGGAAGATAAACCTAGTTTTGAATGAAGAAAATTGAAGAAACAGAACAATGGCACAGAGTCCCACACAAAAATTGAAGGAATTTTTTAGAAGGCAATCCACATCAATTTGATTTTAATTTTTCTTGTTATAGTTTACAATTTATGTGTTTAAATTTCTAATAGCTTAGTGTGATTTTACTAATTTTTAATTGAAGAGTAGGTAAATATTTTATTTTTTTTAGTTTTGCAGGACAATGAAGATTGTGCAAAAAGGAGAGAACCTGATATCAAACTTCAATCAGCATAAAAGACCAAAAAGGGGCAATTTTCTTCTTCTTCTTTATTTGAATTTTTAAATTTGTCTTTGATATAGCATGATTGAAAGTTTTGGGGAATTTTTATTTTGTTTTGATGCTTAATTGCTGAATGTGATGCATAATGGAAGTTGTGGAATTTTTGCATGATGAAGATGAATTGAGTTGTAGTTGTTTTGATTGGAATTAAATAAATTGCAATTGCTGTGAATTTGAGTGTTTTTGTTTTGGGTAGCAACATTAATTCAAAAGTGACTACCAAGAGTGCTAGATGTGAAAAAAAATAAAAAGTGGAAAAGAAAGTCAAAATAATGAAATTAAGGTCACAACTGAAACAAAGGAGGGAAAGAACAACTTTTAGGTTGAAAAACAATTTTCCCTGTCATGACCTAAATTTTTAGGTCACGACATGGAATTTTTAAGTCATGACAAGAATTCATTGAAATTAATAAAAGTCATTGCAAAAATTAATTTAGTGGCCTAATAATGAATGTCTTGACTCCCCAAGCGTTGTCATGACCTTGAACCCAGCGTCTAGTCCACTTCAAATTCAATTGAACTACAATTCACCCAAACTTTTCAATCCTGTAACAGTCATTCATAAATTTTGTGGAAATAAATAGTTATGAATGCAGAAACAGAAATCCATTTCTTGATTGAATTAATTTGTTTATTATACTCAGTTTAGAGGAGAATAATCAAAGGAAAGTTAATAAATTCGAAAAAAAAAAAACGATCAAAATTCTCCATCAAAGGCCAAAAACCTCAGTTGGAAATATTAAGGGAGCAAGAATTCAAGGAATTTCATTTACTCCATTCATCGTAAATATAAAGAAAGAATAAATGACCTTGGAAGTTCCCAAGAGACGCACCACTATAAAAGGATGAGCGAACAATGGAAAATAAACTAAGAGAATGGAGAAAAGGAAGATCGAGAGAAAAGAAGAGCTCAAGGCCGTGGAACAGCTTAATATGGAATGAATGGAGTCGAAAAACAAACCAATTCCACTCTTATTCCATAAAACGATGTAATCAAGAGAGTGGTTGATGGAAGGGAATAGGAAGGAAGGGTTAATTAGAACCGATCAATCAGTATGCCCCACTTGTTGCACGACCTTGTTAAGAGCTGAATCACTCTTGGAGGAGCTCAAGGTCTGGAGAACCAAATTTTGAAGCAGGAGCTACAATCTTCTGGGGGAAGATATAGGATTTTAGATCAAGAAACAAAGAGTTTTGATAAAGTCTTATTTGTAAAGAAAACAAATTGTACAATATCGAAATGTTTTGATATTTGAATAAAATTCATGTTGACTTACAAATTTGATGTTTATGAGTAGATTGAAATTTTGTTTCTGTGTCATTTTCTTTTCTGTTTAGGAATCAAATAAATAATTCTGTTCTTTCTCAAGAACAGAAATTTGGAAAGAATCAGGGCCTGAATAATTAAAACTGGAAATTAGGAGTATTGCCTGTTTTGTTTAATTTCAGTTTAGTTGCAAAAATTGGAAAATTGGTTATTGCTAATGGAACAAAATACTGGGATGAAATAATGTAAGTAGACAGTAAATAAATACAAGTCTTGAAGAAATAATACACTTAGGTCAACAAAACTTGTGAAACTTTGACAGGAATTAGGAACTTCTTCTGGGAGATTCAGGATTTAGAGTCCACAGTCCTAGAACTTGTTTGATTATTACTGAGGCGAATCCTGTGAAGACACCAACAAGAAATGATAAAGGCCATCCTCGCGCCGCTTTTCTAAGCTTCACCAAAATATCCTTAAGGATATTCTCTAGTTCCTTGATTTGAGTCAAATAAGCCTTATTTCTTCAATAAACAAATAACCGAACCGAAATTCCCTTCTCAGAATAAACCCGGGAGCAAAGTTGTTCAAATTATCCAGCCTAGCTCGAAAAGTTTAGTATAAAGGAAGAAACAAGTCTGGGAACACATCTAAATCTTTGACAATGAAGGAGTTGAAGAGGTAAAGAAGCAGAAGTTAGTGAAATAAAGAATAAGTTTTGTCTTGTGGCCTATTTCCCTTAAACAATTAAGCTCGTAGGGGTGTTTTAACACCTAGTACCCTAATGCCAACTCGGTATGGAGTTGCTAGCCCAAAGTTCTCTAAGAGTAATAGAAAGCCTAAGAAGACAAAACATTGCACTATTCCAAATCTTAGAAAAATAAAAGCGAAAGAGTTAAAGAACAAGGAATCTGCCTGAATCAAATACATATGGAGATTGAAATTCCATAAAAGGAATTCAAAAAGATGAATCAGGTTAAGATTGAGGAGCATCAGCAAGAACAAAGAAGGAAAAGGGTGAAAGTTGGAGGCAACAAGTTTAGAGAAAAGATGGAAACTGGGTAATTTACAACTTAAATTTTTTCATTTATCTACCCAATTACCTAAGCCCAACATTACAAGCCTGAAAGACCTCATTGATTTTGAAGGTTGAATTTACTCACATTAAATGAGATCAATATGAAAAATGAAGCCTATGGGACTTTGATTGTACAAATTTCAAGAAAACTCCCAAAAGATTAACTGAATTCAACATGAAGATGAAAAGGATTGATGACCTGCACACACACACAGAACAAGACTTGTAAAATAAACTGTTTAAATACATTAGTTTATCAAGAATTTTGTGATAAAAGTATACCATGTCTTCTTCTTGCATCAAAACTGAAATTTGAAATAATATGTGTATCTCTTAATTCCAGATCAGAAGGTGGAATGAGAAAGACTGTGGAATGAATCAGAAAAATGTCCTTAAAAATTTTCTAAGCTTATTTGTTTGAGGACAAACAATTGTTTCGCTACTTTGCTTAGGGACAAGCAAAATTTTAAGTTTGGGGGAATTTGATGAGTCCAAAAACTCACTAGATTTTTAATCCATTTTTCTGAGTTTATTATGAGAATAATGTTGAATTGTCTGCAGAAAAGTGATAATTGACTCAAATCTCCACCCTGCGGTGAAAATACAAATAGTAAAATCAAATTTAGCAAAATCATAAGAAATTAGCCTTCAGCTGAATTAAAGTCACAACGAGGAATTTAAGTCGCTGACAGAAGCTCAGCTTCCAAAGAATTCCAAGTCACGACAGCAACAAATTTGGCTTTGAAGAAGAAATTGAAACGTGAACAAGTGAAGTCGTGACTTGAAAAAAGGAAGTTGCGACAAAGAAAAACATGGTTGAAGACTAAAGGAAACAATCAAGAGAAGAAATTGAGGTCGCAACATCATTCTGATGTCGCGACACCAAAAGGGTATGAATGATGTCGCGACATTAACTTAAGGTCGCGACTAGGATTCGTCTATGAAGCCACAATAGAAGTCGTTGCAAAAGAAAAGAGGTTGCAACTAGTTTTTATATTAAGTTCCATTTCATGTTGCGACATCAATTTGAGGTCGCGACATAAAAATAACAGTATTCAAAGTGCAACCAAAAACAGAGCATTGGGAGTCGCGAACTCGTAGTCAGATAGAAGCACTTGCCAAGGAACCGAAAGCTGCAACCTTTAAAAAGCCAATGAGCGCAAATGATACGCGACACTCATTCGCCGCGACTAAGAAAAACAGACTAGAAGAAATTGATCTCGACATGTAATTGGAGGTCAGCGACCGAAAATAGTCGAAGAAAGAAACCGCCAGTAACGCGGAACTAAGGTTGCAACCTGAAGAAAAGAAATGGAAAGCAGAAGAGGTCGCAACATCACCATGAGGTCGCGACATAAAATTGAAAGTTACGAAGACAAGAAAATCACCAACAGAATTGCGACCAAGAAAGCAAAGTCACAACATGAAGTCGCCAATAAATAGCAGGGTAGTCACAATTTAAAACTGATGTCGCAACACAGACGCTAGAAGAACAGAGAGATATTGATGTCGCGACATCAACACTAAAGGAACACTGAGCAAAAGAGGTCGCGACCACAAATGAAGTCGTGACCACAAATCAAAGTTGTTGCAAGACAAACAGGTTGCAACTTGAAAGGAAGAAGTCGCGACTAATCATGAGCCATCAAGAGAATTCTATGTCGCGACATCACCATGAGGTCGCGACATAGAACAATGGGCTGGGCTTTTTATTTGGAATTCCACCTGGAGTATTTTTTGGGGATTCGGCCCAGTTTCTTTCTCTTTTGACAGTATAAATAGAGAGCTTTCGAATAGTAAAGTAGTTTTCTCCTTCTTCACTACCCAGCAAAGGGAAAAGAAGAGGAACTCAGTGTATGTTATAGATTAGATTTTATTTTAGTTTTATTTTCTGGTTTTGAATATGCGAACTGTGCAGAGACGAGTAGGGCTGGATTGTTAGTTATGTTATTTTTCTTCAGTATTACTGCCTGGAAATTTATGAAATCTAGACAAATTTCTGGAATTCATTTCTTCTCAGGTTTATTGCAATTATAGTGGTTGTGCGTGATCGGCATTCCACTCTTGATCTTCGCAACAAGAATCGTGAGCACAAACAAATTGATTTGATTTTACATTTGGTTACAGCTCTTTCCCGCATTTATGGAGAATTAATTGGCTTAGCTTTACTTAATCGCTGTCGCTTTAATGGATAAGTTCTAAATAAGAGTAACTAGCAATTACTAGGGAATGTATCTTACCGATATCCGTGATGCCCTCTCGCTGACACGTAGACTGAGATTCCCGAGAGTCGAGAGCATTCTTTCTAGGTATGTTCGACCACTATTGATCGACCGCCGTAGCTCGAGGAGTTCATTTTGATAAATCCCCCATTCGCTTCATAATCAAGTCGAGGGGTGTATTTAACAATATAAATCATCGAAAGTGTTCACCTTAATCTAAGGATAAGTTCTAATCCCCGTGATAGCTTAGATCTAATCAAGGGAAAGGGATAAGCCTATAGATTCAAGGATGTTACTAATTGGCAGTATAAATTCTTGCGAAACCTGAGAAGGTAAAGCAAAATTCTACCGTCAACAGAAATGGGTATGAAGTATCGAAAGAAAATACCTGCATCTTGCAAGAGAATTTGAAGGTGTAGCTGGTTTGATCTTGACTTCGAGAGAAGCAAGGATATCAAATCAATGAATAGGAGAAATCCACTCCTAAATTATGGGAATTGACAAAAATCAGATCCATACATAGAACAGAAAACTGATTAAGTGCTGAATCGACTGGCTTCATTGTATTTCATTGATGGTTTCGCTTTCTCACAAAGAAACCGATTCAATCCATTCTTTTTATGTACAATTTATTTTAGTCATCTATTTTTGTTTTAGTTTACCTTGAAAGCACATATTCACAGTATGTGAGATTTAATTTCGGCTATTTTGATAAAATTTTCAATATGAGTTTTCTAGTCCAAATAGTACCTTAGTAGTCAGTAGTTGACCTATACCCGGCTATCAATCTCTCGCGAATACTGACTTACATTCAGATTTACTATTTGTATGACTTGTGCACTTGCAGTGTCATAGACTGAACCCTCATTTTATTATCCTGAACATTAAGAGAAAATTATTTTAGCAAGCCAAATTATCCAAAGTGACATGGGTATAAGAGAATTGTAAGGCTCTTGTAGCTGTGTTATTTTGAGGGGTTTTAGTCTATATAGAAAAAGGCGAACAGTAGTGCAAATGGGGTGGCCTTTCCAGTGGGTGCTTCAGGGGTTGGTCAAAAAGGGTAAATTCTGATCTTGACATTCTTCCACTGCCTCCCCAGTCAACAAGGGAAGGATTTCTTCTCCTCCATGCAGACGACACATGACTGGCATCCCGTAGTTCCTCAAGAGCTTCACTGTTCCACTTTCACCTTCTCTCAGGGCCGCACAGCCTGCTTCACCCAAAATTGCTTCAGTCAAGCACTCTTCCTCCAGATTCTCCTCCTCTTGATGTGAGATGGATTGCTGCAGGATGTCAAATTCCTGATCAATTTCACTCTGGAACACATCAAATTCCTTGTTCAGGGAGCTCTCCACTTTCTCAATTTCCCGACAATAACATTCACTCGCCTCCTGGGCCCTCTATGAAATTATCCACTACTTTGCTCAAATTCAGGATGGCTTGTTCAATAGGGGATGAGGTTGGTGGTTGCTACTCGGCCGGTATGGGGGCATAATATGGAGAAGCAGAGGCATGTTGAGGTAACACCGTGGAGGGTGTACTCATCCATCGTTCTATAGTCCCTCACGGACCTACATGGTTTGATTTTCTCCACTGTGTCACATGGAAGGTTTCTATAATCCCTCATTGACATGTATGCCTTAGGGTTTCTCTCTACAGGGTATTGATTGTAATACTCTCCCTCTAGGTGTTCCATTTGATCACAATTCAAGCTCAATTCAGGTTCTATGGGAGATTGACTTTGACCAGCTTTCCTCTTGGATTTCTAATCCACTAGAAATTCCCGCCACAAAAACTGCAAACACCCAACCCATCAAGGCTAACTTACCTAAAAAGGTTAGAACTGTGAATTGAAACTAAGATTAACAGTATTGTTATACAGAGAGCAGGGCTCACCAAGACTTGTGATGAGGATCACAAGTGTTCATCATCATTTGCACTAGCACTATCCACAAGAATTCGGCCATATTTGGGATTCGTGCACAAAGAAGTTATGAATCAACAAAATTATACCCTAAATTACTCCTACTTCCGTAGCGTAATCATCGCAGTATACGCCTAGGATTGAACACGACGGGTTTTTGCACAAATGACTGATAAAGGAGATGAAAAACTGTGAATTTGTTTGATTTTTAAGGTGGTGATAAAAACATCGAGGTTTCGATGATGAAAACTCAAAAGAAAACTAAAAAGAAATCAGAAAAAGAAATCCTGAAGTGTTTGGCTACTAGGTCATTGGATGTGGGTTACAAAGAGGTCCCCTGTTCATTTCTCGCATTGGGATGATGACTCATAAGTCAATTTCGAACCTGATCTTCATTTAGCTTTTAAAAACTAAGCCCTACTAATTTTCCTTCGAGATGTAAAGATTATTTAGCATTTATGACTCCACAAGAAAATCTATCAATTAATCTATCCTACAATGATTCAGAAGGGGAACTAATGAATCTCAAGGATCTAATAATAAGCATCCATCGAACCCTAAAAAGATTACCAAGTATATCGATCAATGAGGATGTGCATCTACAAAGTGAAAATATAACCCCCTAACCTACCTCAAATGGCCTTCGTAGAAGAGTATCTATGGATATCAAGGTATATCTAAAGCTAAGAATACACCGAACTTAAAAGCTCAGTATTGGCCAAAGAAAATAATATCAAAGAGCTTAAATTTAAGGTTGCAAATTTGGGACAAAATGTTGTCAAAACCTCGCTACGTGAAAAACTGGGGAACAAAATGCAAACCTTATTTCCCAAGGCCCAACAACCTCTTTCTTCAAGGATACGCAGGTCTATAAGCCAAACATCCTCCGAAGTTTTCATCCTCGTAGGAGTGTTCAGCCGAGAAAGGAGAGAAAGAGGAAAAAGACAACAGAGAAAATGACGGCCAAAAACAGGGGCCCGTATCGAGATCGGGTTTCAAATGAAAGTTAGGTTACAAAATGTTCATAAAGTGGCTATCCTTGACAAACATGTGAAATACAAATTAACTAAACTAGAATAATTGTAATGAGGGTAGAAATGAGAAAAACCAAAACTGGGTCGCTTGTAATACTTCAAAAAATGTGAGTAGACATCTGAAGAGTATAAAATTTTTCGCCATAGCTAAATTTTTTGCTATGATAACGAAATTTAGCTATATAGCAAAAATTTCCGGGCCGTAGCTAAATTCCCCTTTAAAGATCGCTCATCATGTCGGGTTACCGGCTCTTATCGCTTCCTACGAAACACTGCACTATTCCATTTCTTCTTGCTTTGATATTCTTCATTCCCGATTTGCTGAAATTGATAGAAAACCATATCAAATTGATGGAAATCAACCCGATTTTGTCAGACGACTGACACTACCGATTTGGCTTCCAATTCCTATAAAAGACTGCAAAACAAACTTCACGCGATGAAGTACAATAGGGACCCACACATGTCAATCGGTTACTATAACAATTATACAATGTGCTCGCATCAAAACCTATTAAAAATAGGGTTCAAAATAGCACTTTTTGGGCACTAATCAGTATAGGACACTTTTGTATGTATGTATTCATTAAGTAACAAGAGGCAAGGATTATTTTGCTTTAAGAGGTGTATCATGGTTCACTATGATAAGCTTCAGACTAGCTCCCTTTTGGTTATATCAAAGCTTTATAGCAAGATTTATATTTTCTACTTGGCAACTCACATTTTTATTATTATTTAATTCTAATTTTATTTTATTTTACCTCAACTTTTTGTACATGCATAATGTTTAGCCTGTAATTTGATGAAATTAAGCCTTTCCTAATGGTGTCGACAAAGTAGAAGGGTCCTATGCCGTAGTTAAGATGACTAGTCAATGATAGGTGTTTTGTGATGTGTATATAAAAATTATGCAGAAAATATAAAAGAGCACTCTATTCGCAAGTATACGCTTGTCAAGTGCAAGTAATAAAGTGAAAATTTAAGTACCTGATATCGATCCAATGGAAAACGTGCGGTGCTAAGTACAAAATTATAATACTTAATATCCAAACTAACAATTGTGATAGTAAAACAAAATTTAAACTAAACTAATGAAGTTTCTAAATCTAACTAATGAAGTTCGAACTAAGGTATACCAAGAGATGATAAATCTCTAGGGTACTTGGTGCAATTCCGACAATCATCTTAGATCTAAGTCAAAATTCTACCTCATTGTTTCATGAAAATGCTTTCCAAGGCGACTCTTTACACTTAATTATATTCTCTCTCTCGAGGTCGAGTAACATACCAACTAACACTAGGTCTTTTTGCTTCTCAGTTCAACCCAAGATTAGAGATGCTTTAAGATCCAAAAGTCTCACACGCCTCCTAATTATCGATAATTTCTACACTATCAAGATAATTAGGTTGATTCATCTATGTCTAGTTCTTTACTCCCTTCTCAGATCTTGCAAAGAACCACTCACCACATTGAGATTAGCCAGAAATCAATATGTAAATAGAACTAAGTATGAATCAATAGAGGTGCATTCACAACAAACAATAGAAAATGGAACATTAGCAACAGATATAAACCATGTTCAATATACAACCAAAACCCTAGATCTCGCGAATTTAAAGCATGATAGAGGTTTGATACATCATAAACTTAGATTAAAAATGATGGTAGTGAAAAGAGGGAGAAGAAACTATAATGATCAAATGATGGTGAGTCTCGGATTTTCTTCCACAAATCTCATGATCTTCTCCCAAATCTTCAAAATACCTCCCAACCTCCTCCTTGTGCCAAAGGATTGAAGTCCCCTTCTCCGAGCCCCTAGCCGCCTCCTTCGCTCCTCTTTCAGGTTTGAGCTTTAAAACCCTCACTATGGGGCTCAAAATGGGCTAAAAATCCACCCGTGAATCAACCCCCAACGTCGCGACGTTGCTTAGCAACGTCGTGACGCCCGATGCCAGCGCCGCACCTCCGCAACGTCGCAGTTGTCGCAGCCTTTCCAGCTCCAACTTCGTAAGACCATAACTTTGTCATCCGAACTCCGATTTGGGTGTTCTTGGTACCGTTGGAAAGCTTTTGAAGTGTAGAATCTAAATATGTCCAGGAAAAATACTTTGGAAATCATTATAAAGACTGAATATACAAAATTCTCCAACTGGTCTCTTTTGAGCTCTCTTCTCTTCTTCCTTCAACTACCAAGAGTCATAACTTTGTCATTTGAAGTCCGATTTGGGGGTTTTTTGTTACCTTTGGAAAGCTCTTGAAGTTTAGAATGCATCCATATTACGCTTGAGCCCCATTTGGGTCATCTTGCACCTGAAACATCAAACACAGAATACTTCCGCTGTGCATGTGTATTTGCTGACTGAGCTTTATCTCTTTGTTTTGCTCCATATTGGCTCATGGTTGACTTAATTACAAATTGAACATTTAGAGCATTAGATCACTTATTATATAATAAAACTACTAAAAATATAAGAAAAACATATTGATAAAATGAGTATAAAGTATACTCATCACACCCCCAAACTTAAATCTTTGTTTGTCCCCAAGCAAAGGAATCTCAAACATAAAAAAAAAAAAAAAAAAAAACACTAAGATAGATATGAGTATGAGCATGGTGCTAGTAATTAAGAGAAAGCTTGGAAAAGTTCTAAGAAATCATACCAAAAATGGGATCCCCAAAACATTTATCATCTAAAGACGGCGATTCAAATGGTATGTTGATCAAGGTAAGTTTTGGTCCCAAGCCCTCACAGATCTCTTCCTAAAGGGGACTGTAAATAATGTTTCAGGGTCTCAACATGTATCAAGGTCTCCAAAAAAAACTCTTGAACCAACGCAACTCACCCTTTGAAAGAAAATTAACCAAAACAAGATAAGAACGCACCTTTATTCAACAACTAAACTAAAAAGTAGGAATCATTGGGTTAAGGAGTTTTAGAAAAGTGTCCATGTAACTGGGATCCATCGTGACTCCCACCAGTCAAGTTAAGGGCACCGCATTTAGTCCCTCGAACTCACCCCAACACTCAACTAAACCAAAGCACCTACTTGTGGCAAACCCACTTATTTGTTTTTTTTTCTTTTTTCTCTTCTTTCTTTTTTCTCGCTTTTGTTTTTATTTTTCTTTCTTTTCTGGGCTTCTGGGCACAATGGCAATCCTCTTGTCGAGGTGTCCATCATTATAGAAGTTAAGGTCTCTCAAGATAAGTTAAATTTGAGAAAAAGAGGTTGGAGCCAAAGTGTATAAATGAGACCTAGTATGTGTGTGTGCGTAGGAGTTTCATTAAGAAATGATTTCTTGAGAAACAATGGGGCTATTCAAGCTAAGTCTCCCAACCAAAGATACACTCAAGTCCTAAATCAAACAAAATGGAAAGGTATCCCAATCAGACTAAGAAACACTGGGCACAAAACCAATGCATTCTCAAAACCATCACTACACCAACCTAACAACTCATGTGAGACACAAACAAACAAAGGAGAAAGAAAAATTCATGCAAACGACAACCAAACAACTAAAAACAAAGAACTAAAATATCTAAGATACAAAATCGGATATTTGAAAAATTCTGAATTTGACCCAATTTCAAACTTGAATTAAACATTGTCCTCAATGTGAAAAACAAAAGCAATAATGGATACGAGTACCCGAGGTCGATCAAGTCTCCGGTTGTCTTAATGAATACAATCTTCGCTGAGGCAAAGGTAATAAGAAGAAGTATTAGACCTAGTTCCAAATGAAGGGATGTTGAATATGGTTTCTTCTTTGGTTCTTGCTTCCCAAAATAATTGAACTCAAGATTTCAACCTTTTAGCCTTCCTAAAACCAATCCTAATCTTTCAAAAACTTGAAATCCAAAACCTAAAAAACAAAAAAAAAAAAAAAAAAAAACACAAGATCAAGCAAGAAAATTTATTTAGAAACAAACTCAAAAGTAACTAAAAGAAAAGGGAAAAGGAAACTTATTAAACTTAGGTTGTCTCCCAAGAAGACGCTCTGTTTTTCTAGAGTCCAGCTTGACTAATAGAACTACGGAAAGGATGATGATGCCCTCCTCCATTCGTTCCTAAGAACAGAGTCAGGCTCACTAGCAAACTTGAGCAATATAATCTTCCAAGATCTTTTATTTTTTTTTATATTTACTATTTTTTATTTTTCTTCACGAGGTCCTTTCTTACTCATCAGTTCAATTGAATGACGCCGTGACTCATCCACCCCTAAGTCAGGGGTTTTATTCTCATTTTTCACTTCCTCATGCATTGGAACCCAAAGAGTCATTTCCGGAATAGTATTCGCAACTTCATAATTTGTCTTTTCATGTGATTCTGGAGAAGTTGGCTCATCTTCCTTCACAACTAAGGTTTCCAAAATTTGTGCACCATTCTCCACTATTCAAAACTTCAAGTTCTCATTATCCTTTCGAGGTGATTTCTTCATTATATCTCAAGTTTTCTTCTTTCTATATTTACCTCAAGAGTAGATGAAGAATCCTCATGTTGTCCTTCAAAGGACATTGTAGCCATATTTTTCTCCTTCTTGTTCTTTTCACATATTTTGCCACTAGTCTCTTTCCATACCACACTCTCCTTCTTTAGGTTGTTCTCTCTCGAATCCAAGTCGAGTATAAGAAGTGGGCCTTTGGAGCCATCTCTTCTTCAAGCTCGAATGAGATGCCGAATTTGGAACATTAGCCCTGTCATTCCATGAATTGAACTTGAGATGTTGCGCATCCAACATGAACCCTTTCACCGAAATTTCACGGCCGCTCTCTAACCCTTTGTCATTCTCTCCCGGTCGGGAGGCCGACTTATCTCATTCGATCAAGAAACCTAGGGCAACCCAATCCTGGAGAGTGGTCCATTTCAGCCATTGATCTTGAAAATTCGTGTCATGCCATGGTAGATTCAACGAGCTCTTCTTAATTCATCCATACTTTTCAGTTTTTGATCTTCGACTGCGGAGTGTGCGAATGGAATAGACCTATGAGGTGTTCGGGTGGTGGCTCCAATTATGATTGCTCGCGCATGGGTACCTCCATATTGAGCATAATCCATTGATCCATATGGTTGCCACACTCGACTCGCACTGACTAGTCAATCTTCTATGCTCATCAGCCAATTGCCATTCTTGGGGTCGGCTGTCTTCAAGGTGAGCCAATTCATTTGTCAACTCGATGACAGGATCCACCGTGATTTAAACTTGTGCCATTCGCCTCAAGTAGTCCGTTTACTGCCTCTAGCTCTGATCAAAAGGAACTGGGGCCGCTTTCAATCTCATTCCTTTCATATGCATTTTAAGATTAACCTCCTGAAATCACAAACAAACAGTAGAGACTAAGTAACAAGCATGAATGTAAAATGGGTAAAATAAAAAAATAAAAAAATAAATAAAATGTATTAAATAAAAGTGATCCAGTAATATCTGCATGTTGTCACAATATCAATACTAAACTTCACCCTGTGGTGAACACAAGCCAAAAACTCGATAAGCCGTTATTTGTGATGTGTATATAAAAATTATGCGTAAAAATATAAAAGAGTTAATCGATTCGCGCAAGCATACGCTTGTCAAGTAATAAAGTTTATCTAAGTACTGATATCGATCCACAGGGAAAAATGGGATGCTATACAAAATTATAATACTCTCAATATCCAAACTAACAATTGTGATAGTAAAACAAAATTTAAACTAAACTAATAGTTTCTAAATCTAACTAATGAAGTTCGCAACTAAGGGATACCAAGAGATGATAAATTCCTGTGGTACTCTAGTGCAATCTATTAATCATCTTAGACTAAGTCAAAATTTACTATATCGTTTCATGAAAATGCT